>CBMN010752808.1:0-10564 GCA_000582825.1 Hordeum pubiflorum
CGTTGGAGACGTATCAGGGGGCCACTGGGCATGGGAACATATTGCCCACCTCGATAGCCTGGTCATTTATGCAGTAGATGTGAGTGACAAAGGACTTGGTGAAATTTGTGCGATGCTCCGACGCCTCCCAAAAGATGCCCAAGATCTCGCACACCGCTGTGAGGTCCTTAATATGTGGATGGCAAAAGAGCACCACATCATCAACATATATTGAGATTCTGGAAGCCATGTGCTGAGGGGTTAGTCGCTGAAGGATGTTACTTTGTATGTCATGTTGGATCAGTGAGATAAGCACGCCGATCACAATTGTGAAGAGCATCGGTCATAATGGGTCTCCTTGCCTCAGCCCCTTGGCATGCTGAATAGGTGGGCCAGGGGAACTATTGATCATAATTCAAGTGTTGGCTATGGGGAGTAATATGTAAACCCATTCCCTCCAGCGAGGCCCAAAGTCAAGATGGCACAACATTTCCAGGAGGAAAGGCCATGAAATGGATCGAACGCTTTGGCAATGTAGAGCTTGAGAAGAATCCTAGGAAACATGAGGTTGTGGAGATGTCTGACCCATTTTTGGACCAACAAGAAATTGTTGTAGATGCAACATCGTGATATGAATGCACTCTGGTTAGAGGACACAAGCTCCCCGAGCCGTGGGGACAACCGGAGGGAAAGAACTTGCGCAAAGATCTTCGCCAAAAGATGGATCAAGCTAATTAGCCGAAATTCAGAGATGGAAGGGGTTTCTTGGATCTAAGGAAGGAGGGTGGCCAGTGCCTAGTTGAGCCACTGGAAGCTGTGTCCATTGAGAGCGAAAAGCTTGCCGAAGGCCTTGCAAATATCTCATTTGATGATTTCCAAGCAGAACGCAGGAACTCAGAGGTGAATCCAACTCGACCTGGCGCCTTTCCGACGGGGAGGAGCTTAACTACATGTTAGATTCATGTTCAGAGAAGGGGAACTCCACGCCTGTCAGTTTTTTAACATTTACCTATTTTGAACCAACGAAACTAGGGTATTACAACCACTAGAGATATTTTTCTTTGTGCCCTTTTCAAAATGGATTTGGTGGTGCATGGAAATTTTAACCACCTTCCCTCTTCCTTGAAAGCGACCAATGCGGTGCCAAACCTTTCTGGATTATGGTTTATGGTAGTTCATGGGTTAATTTAGGGAGGGTTCATCAAGCTTACACATCAGATGCCATCTAGTCAGCGAATCCCTCCATTTTGGCAAAGTAAGCAGTACCAATATGTTGTTTTATGTGCTTGTAATTTGCATTCTAATTTAAATGATTTGTGCTTGCAGTTGAGAATGGAACTTATTTTCAATAGTTTCTTACATTTTTTTATGCAGATGACGCAATGACTTATGAGTTGCAATAGCTTGTCTAGATAAAGTAGAAATCATGTTGCTCATGACCTTCTAGTCCTAGGCAATCCAGAATGCATAAACCATATTAGACACCACCTCTATGGTCGTACCTTTCACTTGCAACATAATCCCTCCGTCCCATAGTATAAGACATTTTTGCAAGTTGTTAGCTTGTAAAAACGTCTTATATTGTGGAACAGAGGGAGTAGTTACTAGTGGTGCCGAAGTTAGTCCACCGATATAACCAACCAACTTTGCTCGGAGGATCGTTGACATGACCTACCAACTTCCAAATATGATAGTTGTCCCATGTGAGTTTTATAATCTCCCAACCAAATAGACAAATCCATGTTGGAGCTAGCACTATAGGAGGCAGGGACAATCACTTCTAGATGCAATCTGAAGGGTGACGCAAACCATGTGCATATTAAAGATTGGTTCGAGTGTTTCACAACAGTGAGTTATGATGATGACAAAATTCAAAAGTACATTCTTACTCCCGCATGAGTCTTTGGGTTTCCCCAAATAGGAAGGGTGATGTAGATAGCGGCAAAACTTTCCCTCAGTTAAGAACCAAGGTTTAATTGAACTAGTATGAATCAACAAGCTGCCAAGATAAGCAACACCTACACACAAACAAGATAAAATACTTGCACCCAACATGGCAAGGGGATTGTCAAGCTCCTTGTCTTGCTAGTTACAAGGTTAAAAGCAAATACATAGATATATAATGGTATAATGGAATGAAAATAATAAAGTCAAATAGATAAGTAATTTTGTAGAAGTTTGTATTGATGAAAGAATAGATCCAGGGGTGATAGGTTCACTCGAGGTATCTCTCTCAAAAGCAGGGAAGTGATGGTAAGAAATTGTAGGTGCACAATTGACAAGAAAAGCAATATGTAGGACTATGATAATTCATGACATAATCTCATATAGGCATTACATTCGTGATAAGTAGAACATTAAACTTACTGACGTCTACTACTAATACTCTACCCCAAGACCGCTATCCAGCATGCGTCTCAAGATGTTAAGTTTACAAGAAACAGAGTATTGCAATAATCAAGATGACATAATGTACACAGAAAGAAATCTAGCAATAAGATTAAACCCCGTCGTTTTATCCTCAGTGGTAACAATACAATACATGTCTTGGCCCCCTTTTGTCACTTGGTTAGAGCGCCACAAGATTGAACTCACTACTATGCACCACTCCCTCTGAATAACTACTCATGAATATTGTCGAGAGAAGACAAATAGGTCAGGAAGCATACAAAAGATTCAATATGATTCAATGAACAATCAGATCACAAACTCATAATTCATCATGTCCCAACAAACACACCATCAATTACATTGGATTGATCCTAATCACACAAGGCAGAAGGGGAACATGGCATTGTATATCCAAAAGAGAGTGAGAGAGAGAGAGAACCATCTAGCTACTACTATGGAACCGTAGGTCCTGAAGGAACTACTCACACATGGTCATGAAGGCAACAAAGTTGATGAAGAGGCCCTGACAATGGCTTTCCCCTCTGACAGGGTTCCGGAACAGGGCTCCAGATGGGATCTCTTTGGAACAGAGGCTTGCGACGACGATAAAATTCTTCTAGAGGAACGACATATGGTTTTGGTATTTATTAGGGATTTATGGCGGTGGAATCATGTCAAGGAGGTAACCAAGGGCCCCACAAGTCCAGGTGGTGCAGCCACCCCTAACGCACCACCTGCCCTTATGGCTAGATGGTGGACCCTCTCAACGTATCATGAAGCTTCTAGTGTTTCTTGTTGCCCAAAAAAATCATGTTAAATTAGCAATGTATTTTGACCTCCGTAGATATTGATTTCATCTGAAACAAAAAACAAGCAATAAATAGAAACTGACACTGTGCACTAAATTAACAGGTTAATCCATGAAAATAATAGATTGCTATAAAAGTATATAGAAATGCTAATATAATAGCATTAAACAATAAAAAATTATAGATACATTTGAGACGTATCATACATGCCAATCTGCCTTTTGAATGTCATCTTGCTACTCCCGTAGGATTGGATTTCCCCAAAGAGGAAGGGTGATGTACCACAATAGCAGAAAATATTTCTCTCAGTTAAGAACCAAGGTTTATCGAACCAGTATGAGACACCACACTAACAACTTTAATAGTATCTACATACAGACAAAACCAACAAAGGCAAGGGGGTCGTCACTCCCCCTGTTCTTGCTAGTTACAAGATTAAAATCAAATAGTGATACCAAAATAATAATAGTAATTGTAAGATCTAGCAACATTAATTGAGAATGGACCCGGGGACCATAGGTTCACTAGTGACATCTTTCTAGAAAATAGAATAGCGAAGGGTAAACAAATTACTGTTGGACAATTGGCAAAATTGCGCATAGTTATAAAGATCATCCATGTCATAACCATTACATAGGCATTACACCCATGATACATAGATCGTTAAATTTACTGACGCCTGCTACTATTACTCCCTCCCAAGCTCGCTATCCAACATGCATCTCAAACTATTAAGTTCATAATAAAAACAGAGTAACGCAATAAGTAAGATTACATAACATAGAAAAGTAGGACCAATCAATATGATCAAACCCTATCATTTCATCCTTAGTAGGAACAACACAAATACGTGTCCTTATCCTTTCTGTCACTAGATAGGATTACCGCAAGGTTGAACCTACTACAAATCACCTCCCCCGTTGAAGATAAATCAATCAAACTCAACGAAAGTAGACCGATAGATCGAAGAGAATGACAAAGCTATAAAATTAAGCAAATAGGTGGGCTCAAGAACTCAAAATATATCAATGAATAATTTGATCATAAACCCATAATTCGTCGGATCCCAACAAACACATCGCAAAATATTACATTGGATAGACTTTAGAGAAGATCATTGTATTAAAGATCAAGATCAAGAGATAGAGATAGGGAGAGAGAGCGAGAGAGAGAGCCATCTAGCTACTGCTATGGACCCATATAGGTCATGTAGGAACTACTCACACATCATCATGGAGGAAACAAGGTAGATGAAGATGGCCTCCCCAATGATTTCCTCCTCCGATAGAGTACCGAAAAAGGGCTCTAGATGGGATTGTGGAGGCGATAAAATTGTTTTGGGTCTCGTCCTAAGGGTTTCAGAATATTGTGGAGTTTATAGGCCAAAAATTAGGGCAATTGGAGCCACGAGGCACCACAAGTCAGGGAGTCGTGCCCCAGGGCATGTCAACATCGCTTGTTGGTCCCTCGTGACCAAAGCTTCCAGGGTCTCTTATGTTTCGAAAAAACCATCAAAAAGTTTCGTCGTGTTTGGACTTCAGTAGGTATGGTTTTTCTGCGAAGCAAAAAACATGCAGAAAACAGGAACTGGCATTGGACACTAAATTAATTGGTTAGTTCATAAAATATATTAAAAATGACATATAACAATATTTAACAATAAAAAATTATAGATACATTGAAGGCGTATCACATGTTCAAAACTTCAAAGTAACGACCAAAGTTTTGGTGAACATATTAATTAAAGTTATAATGGGTGTTATTAAATCCTCTCAAACCATTTGACCCCAAATTGCTCAAGTTCCTTCTACGCCTTCCCGCGGGATGAAACGGAGCAAGGAAGAAACCTCAAGTTCCTTTTATGCCTTTGTGAGAAATTATTATGGTTGATTTTTTTCTTAAAGGCGAAGTGTTTTCGATGGGACTAGCTCAAGAAAGGTCCCACTTTATGACATTTTTTTTCATCTACAAGGTTGGAAAGATTCTTTTGAAATATTTAGGTACTCAAACAAAGAGCATGCTGGAAAGCTGATATTACCCCACATACATACAATGAATCAAACTATTTACGATGACATGGAAATAGTAAATAGTCTTTAAACTTGTTGTAAAAAGGAAAATAAAAAGATTTAAACTAGACATCAAGCTGAAAACTAATACATAAATGAACCATACTATTTGCTGGTGACATGTAAATAGTAAATAGTCTTTGAGCTAACCAGCATGAAAAACCCAAAAGCAGACAAAAAACAAGCGAGTAAGTCCTTCTCTAGTTTATCTAGTGCTATTTGGGCAAAAAATTAATTATTTTTCAGTCTCTCTAGCGCTCTTTTCACAGTAGTAGAGAAATGGCTAGTCACAACTTTAGTTTGTGGCACCCCATATTCAGTCAACGCCGTCACAATATTTTCTAAATAGTGGTGGCGTTGGCATATTAGTACAACATCACTAAGACCATAGTGGTGGCGTTGAAAAATCGGTGAAAACCACTTGTAGTGAGACCCAGAGTTGGTACAAGGCGTCATAGAGTGGTGACGCGACATAAGATCCAATGCCAGCACTATTATGTTTACTTGTAGCGTGTCCTGTGTTGCCACATCAACACTATATGACGTGGGGTCTATTTTTTGGAATTACTTTTATTTGTAATTATTTATTCAATTGATTAAAATGTGTTTAGGTGTTTTTTAAGGGAAAAAATATGGTTCAGCCGACGGATTATCACACTCATGTCCGCCGCCTTGGTTGCATGCCACGCGTCACGCTTGACATGTTGGACATGGCACCCCACGATATCTTCTTTCTGCAACAAGACCTTTGTTGCAAAAAAAGACTGTAACAAGATCTCTATTACAAAAATAACTAAATTGCAACCAGGACTCTATTGCAAAAAATAAAATTGTAACCAGACCTCTATTGCAAAAAATTTGTAAGATGACCTTCGTTGCAAAAAAAATGTAACAAGAACTCTAGTGCAAAAAAAAAATCTGCAACCTCACCTATGTTTTGTAAAAAAAATATGCAACATGACCCGTGTTGCGGAGAATTACTGCAACACAACCTTTGTTGCAATGGTAAAGGGTGATGTTTGGCCGCCCAATCAGCAAGATCCGACGTCTCGCGAGGCGGCGGACCGCTTAACAAGATCCGCCGGCCGATGCGTAGCAGCACCCATTTTTAAAATATTTTAACCAAAAAATTTGGACTTACATTTGTTAAATTAATTGTTATTTTATAAATGGTGAATATTTTTATATTATATTTTGAGACATTGAATTTGTCATATTTTTACTTTTTGTAAGTGGTGACCATTTATACATTATATTGTTCTTACTTTTATTACTTTTGAATAATTTAATTGGAAATGTTGACATTTTTATAATATATTTTGAGTCTTTATTTATTTTCTTACTTTTTTTATAAATGGTGGTGAACATTTTTATATTATAGTAGTAAAAAATATTGTAGTTACTTTTATGCAAGCAAGATTATTTGAATCGGAAATGCTGATATTTTTAAAAAATAGTCTTTTAATTGTTTTCATTAAAGTATAAATATTATTTTTAATTTTATTAAAGTACTTTTGAGTCTTTTAATAAATTAAAATTGTAATTAGTGGTTCACTAGCCTATTCGGCCTAGCCCAAGAGTGCATCGGAAGCAATGGGTCAAAACACAGGAGCAACAAACCCCACGTCCATTATCTCTCGGCCGACACGCTCTCTCTTCCTTTGTCGATCCCATTCGCCGCTGCTCATCCCGGTCGCTTCCGACCATTTTTGGTCATCTCCGCTGGTGAGGTAAACATCTACAGCTCCCCCTCTCGCTGCCCTATGTCGTAGACCCATTCGATTGCTTTTTTGTGCTCTCTGAGGTCATCCCGATGAGATTCCTATGCTAGGGTTTTGACGCTGATGAGTGAGATGATTGTGATGATGTCTGTTTTAGCTACAAACTCGACAGGGTGAGCTCATTTCGTGGCTATTTCATGCTTAGGGTTAATGCTACGGCTGCGTCGATTTCGTGCTTAGGGTTTTACCCATGGCCGTGGTGATTTTGTGTTGAGGGTTAAAGCTATGGCCTTGTCGATTTTGTGTTTAGGGTTAAAGGCATGGCCGTCGCAATTTTTCTTTAGGGTTAAAGCCTATGGCCATGACGATTTTGTGCTTGGTTGAGCATTAAAGCCCATGTCGTGGACTACTGTTAAAGATGCCCTGTTAAACTCCATTTTGTGCCGAGTTCAAGCAATGAACTAGTGTTTAATTTTGTTCTTGGTTAAATATTTTGTGCTTGGTTAAATCCATGAACTAGTGTTCAAGATTTTGTGCTTGGTTAAGCCATGAACTATTGTTAAATGTTGTGCTTGGTTAAAGCCATGAACTAGTGTTAAATTCTATGCTTGGTTAAAGCCTTGAACTAGTGTTAAATTATATGCTTGGTTAAAGCCATGAACTACATTTTTTTGTTTGCCAAAGCTTTGACACTTCCAAACAATGCCAAGATTTAATTGCATTGCTAGAACTTTGACACTGCCAAAACAGTGCCAACATATGCAATATTTGAACTAGTTTGCATTGGTGTCAAGATTTTGTTTTCATTTAGATATACACATTGGTAGTGCATGGCTGGCTTACTATTATTTTTTAGTTGGCACTGATGAGTACCTACAACAGCCATTACATGTCTTCTTGTAACTTCGCGGTGTATGCCCACGGAGGCGATGCGAGCAGCAACTGAGTAAGATTCCAAACACATCCATGATCGTTGCAAACACGTGCATATATAACTATTCACAATGACTGCAAACACATGCATATCTAATGACTTCAAACATTGGACTTGGTAGGGATACATACCGATTCCGACACTCATGGAGGAAAATGTGTATGATGTGGACATGCTCAACCGTCAGCTTCTAGAGCCTCATGAAAGTACCATCAAGGCCCTGCAGGAGGTGAATGCGGCACTGAAGGTGGCAGAGAGGGATCAACTGATTGACGAGAAGCTTGATATCCTCGACAAGACTCCTAGGATGAAGGAGCAGAGGGATCGGCTGATCGAGGAGAGGGATCAACTAAAGAAGGAGAGAAATCTCCTTAAGGCCGCGAGAAATGAGTTCAAAATGGATAAAGCTCATTTCAAAAAACAGGGAGAAAACAGTAGGTACAAGATTCCACATGAAGGCAATCCTCGATCAAGAAGTGTGATCGACCACATAGGCTATCTAGTTTGTTCGGTGATGTAGTTTGTTGAGTTGAACTAGTGTAGTTCTTGAATGGCTAATAATTATGAGGTTTGTTAAGTTGATTATGTAGTACCTATCTAGTTTGTTAAGGGTAACCAATTGATGCAGTAGTATATCTTAAATTAGTTGATGGATCTCATGGTTGCATATTTTTTATAAGCGAAAAATCTAATTGGTGTTGTGGCGCCAACAAGGTATGTCAGTGGTAACATATACTTACTGCTGGCGATGGCTACATGGTACGTCATTACCACACAAATATTGTTGATCTTGTGCTCCAACCCCACCAGTCAATTTTATCAATGATGCCATATTGATGGTGTTGGCACCCAATGCTAGCAAGGCCAACTTTGCCACAACATACTTAGGCTTTTCTGCACTAGTGCCAATAGTACTATGGAAAATGGATGAAGAAAAACAGTAGAATTTCATGAAAATTTCACCAAAACACATGAATATTACTGTTCACATGCGATACTCGGTTCATAATTGAACATTGAGAAAAATAGAAACATGAGACTCACAGGTTAATTGGTGGACTCCAAACCAATCAACAGAGAGCCCAACATAAAAAATGCAAGTAACAACCCGAGCAAGCACGGATCTCCACATAATGATCAGATGCATAGCAAGTTTTTCTAGTAGCTAATTAGTTTCAAACAGATGAACAATAGTAATTATGTTGTTTATAATAAACTTTTATATTTGTTTATAATTAATTTTATAATTTTATATTGGTAATTTGTACTTACTAGTACTTATTATTATCAACCAAATAAAATTATAGTTAATATTAATATACAATTCATTTTGTTATATGATTCTAGTGTCTATAATTGAAAATACATTTGCACAATGCCAAATTTGTGAGACATGACACTAGAATCATATAACAAAATAAACCGTCCATGATCAAGAGACATGAGACATGAGACAATCCACAAAGTAATTGACCATGATCAAGTTTGCACGCCCACTTGGATACTTTAGCATTTACCCATAAGAATATGATTATTTTAATGAGTACTTGTAGGTGCAACTTCGGAAAAGAGATTTGATAAAGCTTTTCTTTGCTCGAGTCGGTCAGTCATCATAACAATGTGCACTATATATATTGGCTCAATTGTCGTCGTACATGTATGTGTGAGGTCCTACACGTGAATACATAGAAAGTTTCTCACCATCCTAGGAGTCATCATACACATTTGAATTTGCATTCAAAGCTTAATGTGGATAACTGCATATCATGAAATGTGAAATCCATGTTAGAATTGGATATCACTATATGACACAATGACTCTCTCATTCAGAAACCGTGATAGATCAATTACCATATCTTTTCAAATGACCAACAACTATCCCCATCGAGGTTCTTAGAGTAGGTATAAGCAAGAAAAAAATAGAATGCGTTCAATAACTAGTTGGCAACTTGTGCATGCTCTGTACTTGGTATTGAATCACATAGTGCACATATATGTTACTTCTTGGTAGAGAGCTTTAAAATATACGGTCAAAAATATACCAGTATCTTAAGGTATAAGCAAACCAATAACTACAGTGTGTTCAATAACTTGTTGTCAACTTCTATACACTCTATACTTCATAGTGCCATATCATAGCTATCTCTGGAAGTCATATTTGCACATTTTCCTGTATTATTAAGCATATTAGAACATATTAAAATGTGCGAGGAAATATGGTTTGTGTTCTTATAGAAATCGGATCTAGGCAGGCACTCTTATTACCCGGTCTTGTGAAAGCTTTGCATGTGTGATTCTTGATGGATTTTCTTTCACCAAAAATTTACGTCAACCATATTAAGTTTGGAGATGGTTCTTGACTAACGATAAAGTGTTATGAATAATAAGGAAACTCCTCTAGCTTTTAGGGATCCAAGATTAATTTGACCCCATAGGTATGCCAATAAAATCAAAAGGAGATGTTGGACCTTGTGAGGAGAAGTTTTTCTTGTGAAGTCCTCAAAGATCAAATTCCAAAGCCCCTCAAAATTCACTATCTTTCCAAATTCTAACCCTCGCATATTTTACATGCTAGACTCATAAGTGGTTTGAGCCCAAAGCATCCAAGATCTTTTAGGATCAGTTTGGTTACCTACATCGTTGATACGTCTCCAACATATC
>CBMN010752811.1:178-15955 GCA_000582825.1 Hordeum pubiflorum
CCGCAAACCTCCCCCACTTTTGTCTTCGGTTTGCGGAAGAAATCGGGTCTAGACCGTCCCACGGACCGATACAGGACCGCATTGGATGGCTTTCGCGGTCCGAACCGCATGATCCGGACTGATGCGGGGGTTTACGGGTCCACCTTGAAAATGTCCTTAGAACCCAACATGGCGCCAACAAAAGGATCTTGTGGCGATGCGTGAGGGGTGATGTTTTCGGCTCTACGGTCTATCCGTAACAAAATTACTATTGAGTAGGTGTTCCCTTTGCATCCGCTTGAGTGCATCTTTAAATGTAATATGTTCTTGCAGCAATGTACTTTGTTGGGAAAACGTTGGGACGCTGAAGACATGCAACACATGATGGACAAGCTTCGTAGCATTCATACTGAGGCATCCTACCGAAAGAACGATTTGAACCTTGCTTCTACACGTCTGGTCAAATCGATCAGGCACTTGCCATCTATATTCCATCACGCATTACCCTTTGGCTATGACTTAGGAAGCTCCTGAGAGCATCTACAGACACGGTTCGCTAATCCGGGCCCTCAGACGCCCGTGTATGCGTCCGGACGCATCCGCAGGCGCTGACCGGTCAGTACTTAAGTCTACTCGTCCACATCTGAATCTCTCATATTTGAACCCCTAGATCCATATAAACCATGGAAAAAAAATCCTACGTACTACATACTACGTACTACTCTAGTTTTCGTCGTCGAAGATGTCCACGACGTCGGTGCCGGGCGGCGGGTAGGAGGACTCTGGCTCCTCGTCGTCCTTCACGAGCTCATCCACGTAGGCGAGCATCTCCGCCTCCTCCGCGGCTGGCTCCGCCTCCATCTCCTGCCGACGATGCCGTCTGGCCTCCGCATCCGACTCTGAGCGGATGGAGTCGAGGATGGCATGCTGCTTCACCTGCAGATCCGCATCCCCACGTCCTCCTACGGCTCCGGCTCCTCCTCCTCCAACTCCTCCTCCGAATCCACTGCATCCGGAGGTAGCCCCGCGGCGATCCGGGCTTCGCCCCTTGCTCGGACCTGCTCAAGGAGCTGCAGCCGGTGCTCCGGCATCAGAAAGTGGCGACAGCGGCCGGCGGCGGGGGGATGGCTTAAATAGACGGGCTAGAAATGGTGGCGGCGGACGGGGAGTGGAAAGTGGCGGCGGCAGACGGGAGGAGGAGATGATGGAGGGTTACGGTTTTCGGTGCCGGCGGTCGGCTCAAATAGCCGTGCTAGGGAGTACGCGTCCCTCCGAAGCGGTGCCACGCGGTGACATCGGTCCGACGAAGGAGACGAGCTTCAGAACGCCGAGTTTCCTGGTGATTCCGTGTGGGACCCAAATGTCAGTCCGACATGACAGACGCGCCCGGGAGCCCCCGTATCCGCCTATATTTAGGATAGATATGAGGGGTATCGGTCAACCAAGGCGTTTGAAACCCATTTGAGGCGTCCGTCTAGGTCAAAATTTCGTAACTGATCAATGACTGGATGACCCGTCGGAGCTTTTGAGGGGGGTTTAGGTGCCCGGCTGTAGATGCTGTGACTTTTGGTGATTCTGAGCCTCTATGTGCTCTTTGATTTGGGCCACGCGTCTTGTTCTTTTCGTTTGGCTGAAATGTGTGTGTGAACCTTGTTGCTATTGCCTGGTTCGTGGGCTTTATTAATTTATAAAATAAATGCTTCTTCCGTCTCTGTTCTAAAAAATAAATCAGTTCATTCCTTCTAGTCCAGCATCAAATCCGGTTCAAATTTTCTCACTAGGAATCACTGATACACAGATCACGCGAGATAAGGGGCCGTCATTCTCCGTAGTCCTCGAGATGCTTTTCCATCTCCTGGATTTAAATTTCCGCGCTTCCTTCAACTTGGTAGCACTGCTTTATTTACCGCGACGCCTTGAGACTCACGATTCGAAGCCAGGCACTCACAAGTCTTGTGCGAACGCAGCATCAAAACCTGCCTTCCGCTGCGATTTACGGCCGCAAGTGGCTGCCGCAACTCACAAGTCGCGAGCACGAGATGGTGGAAAGAGCCGCCGCGTCTTGCCAACGGGAACACAGAGAGCCCAGCGGCTTCTGGCCCCGCGTCGCGCGTGAGTCCGCGTGGTCTCGCGCGTGCCGGATCGGTGGACGGAAGCTAAACTCGACCGGTCGCGGTTCGCTGGCCGGAAGTTCGGGGGGCCAATGGCTGGCGATCCCGTCCCAGTCGGTGGGCGATTCTTTCTTCATCCAGTGGAGCCTCGAGGATCGATCGCTCGAGGCCACGAAATTGTCCGGTGCATGCACTGTTTGATGGTAGTACGAAACTACTGGAGTACTCCCTCTATTTTAAAATATAGTGCGTTTGCGTTTTTCGAGATTTAAGTTTGATCATAAATTTAATCAACACAGACAACTGCGACGGAAGTAAAAATTATACCATTTAAAACTTCTTTTAAATATGAATTCAATGGTATAATTTTTGCTCCCGCCGCATTCGTCCACGGGAGCAAAAATTATATCATTGAAAACTTCTTTCAAATACGAATTTAGTGGTATACTTTTTGCTCCCGCCGCTGTCGCTCACGTTGGTTAAATTTATGATCAAACCTAAATCTCGAAAAGTGCGAGCACACTACGTTATGGAATGAAGGTAGTGGTAGTACATGGTTTCGCTCTCTTCTCGCTACGGTGACGGTGGCGGCTAGTGGGCACTGGGAGCGTTTCTCACTGGAAGTCGAAGCTTCTACTTTGAGGGCGCGCGTGTGCACGCTTCATTTGTCGTGCGCATGTGCATACTTCAAATATAGTTGAGCTAGCCGAACTGAGTCTAATGTTGTGGCATTTTTCGGCCGATTTCCCTTATTAACGGGCCAATCCTTCGGAAATTCGACGGGGGCATGCACCTGCCCATCCAGTAGCACGATTGCCTTATGAGGGCATCTCCAACTCTGGTCTTCAAAACTTATACTATATTTGTTTACGGACTGGTCTGCGGATAGTGATACGAGAGCCGACAATTCAACCCAGTCCCTTAAATGTATGTCATATCAAATCTTCCATGAGTGAAAAATATTCAAATGCGATATTATTTCTAATTTAAATATTACAATCCGACTAAGTTTTCAGATAAAATAGTTCATACTTGAATTCAACTCGCACATATGTTCTAGTTGCCCCCTTTACTGCCCAAAGATGCCCAATCAAATCTTCCTTGAGCTGCGCATGAGTTGCTCGATGTTGAATTTGTTGGTGGATTTGAACAAACTCATCAGACATGGATGGATTCTGATGTGGAAGTTGAATAGGATCATCAATGTTCTTAAATTCCAGACATTCGACACCATCTTCACCATCACCCCCCACAATCAGGTTATGCATGATCACACAACATGCCATCACCTCTCGCAAGGTCCCCGGACTCCATTATTCAACAGATCCATGAACAACTACGAAATAGGCTTGAAGCACTCCAAATGCTCTCTCAATATCCTTTCTAGTTTCTTTTTGTTTGGTGAAGTGGACTCTGTTTTGACCTACTGGCTCAGAGATGGTGTTGACGAATGTAGCCCAAAGAGGATAGATATCGTAAATCAGATAGTAGCCCATGTTATGCGGATGCCCATTGATAGTATAGTTGCAAGGCGAAGTTTGTCCTTCAGTCAACTTAACAAACAATGGAGAGCGCCAGAACACATTGATGTCATTGTGAGACCCAGGCATGCCATAGAAACATGCCAAATCTACAGGTCCTGTGATGCAACTACTTCAAAAATGATGGCGGGTTTCTTAACATGGTCTTGATATTGCCTTTGTAGAGCCTTTCCGCGGTTCATCCATCCCAAGTCCATGCAATCAAGAGATTCAAGCATACCTGGCCACCCTCTTGCTTCGGACAATGTCGAGCCTCTCGACATCTGTGGCAATTGGTTCTCTCACGTACTGAGGTCCAAACACCTTGACCACCACAGTAGTAAATTTGATCATGGTGTCTCCACATGTGCTCTTAGACATCCAGAGCTACTCGTCCCATGAATCTATGGTTGTCCCATATGTAAGGATCCGCAACGTAGCCATGCACTTCTGGTAACCACAGAATCCAATTCTTCCTACGACATTCTTCTTCAAGATGAAATAGTCATCGTAGAACCAGATGCAATTGTAGAGGCGACCGGGGACATTTTTCGCATCCGAAAGTGCCGGCGAAAATTATCCCTGAATAAAGCATTGAGGGCAAAGTAGTCGTCCATCCACGCCAAATGTTCTCGTGCCTTGTTCGGATTTAGAACTCAATTACCCTTGGTTGAACCCTCAAAATTAAGAACATGATCTTCTGCATGCTTCGTGTCTGCAAGGACCACCTGCATTATCGATGTTTCATCTGCATAATCCTCCTTGTCGGACGAGTCATCGAATGATTCTACTTAGTGCTTGTACATGTACTCCATGTTCAAACCCATTGCTTCAAAGAAGGGATAACCTAATTAGCACGATCATTTCACCAAACACTTGCCGAACGTGGTGATCCTCCACAGAGGCGGATGGTACCTACATGATGGACAAATGAGAGGTGTGGACCGACAGCGTAGTCAAATCTCCGTAGCGGCCAGGTGGAGCAGCAGAGGTTCGACCAGGGCTTGGAGGACCGTCGGGATGGTACAGAGGCGGTATCAAAGAGGGAGGACCCGGATGCAGGAAAGATGAAAGGGATAGACACGTAGGGTCCGAACGTCGCTTTTGGGTGGGCCGGGGGTGCTGGAGTCCTATGTGGCGGCGATCTGGACTCCTGTAAAGACCCCCCAAGTTTGCTTCCGTTGTGGAAAAACGGACGAGAGGATTGTTCCGCAGACCGATGCGGGATTGCATTAGATGGCAAACTGCATCCAGACAACGTGCTTCAAACGTTTGTGGGTTATTTTAGGGTCCACTTTGAAGATGCCCTGATCCGCAAACTCGTTTGATTCCTCATAATTTCTCACATGGTATTAAATTTTACTTTTGATCCTTAGTGAATTTATCATTTGTCTCTACCAAGTTTCGGCATGTTAACTTGGTGAAGTTGAAAAAACTTGTTAAAACATATTGAAAAATGGTCTTATTTCAAAACCCTTGTCACAAGAAACCCGAATATGCGAATGATATAATAGTATCAAATTTAAAAATCCAAAAATTTAAGCATGAGCCATGGGGTGTGTGTGCCCCCAAACTTGCATGCCACAAAGCGCCTCCCGTCAATCCTCTTTTGCTTAATGAAAAGTGAAGATGAAAAGGTAGAGCTCCTACCCATTTGTTCTAAAAACCCAATGACACCCATTCTTCCTACCGATTTTAGTCGCTGGTTAGCTTGACCACAACCTTGTCTGCGTTGGCCCTCGCCTTTTCTTAGCTCTAGTAGGTTCTTGTTTCCCTTACGGATTTTTTCCTCGACGACATTGACGAGGTGGCGACGACAATGACACATTGGAATAAGGTCTCTTCAGCCTCTTCCAATCTCAACAACGTCCGATCCAACACCTTTGAAGGGCATGGGAAGGTAGGTGTTGCCAGATTTACTGACTCTCTCAGGATCTTGGTAGTTCATATGTCAATCAAGGGAAGCAATTGTTGAATCTTGGTGCGGTGACTTCGACCTACTCTCTTGAGGTGTTATGAGGTATGTATTGATTTCTCCAACCCTCAGGACTAGTTGTGAAGGATTGTAAGCTCGTGTTGCGTGGGTGATGCCCCCTTCATCAGTTACAAGTTATCGTTTCTGGCGGTGATTAGCTATTAAGCCTGATATGGAGATGATGTTGACCGGTGCCCATTTCCCTTACCGATGTTTAGTATATTTTTCAAGCTTCGGCAGTCATATAATTGGAGGAAGAAGAAGGACATTAACATTTCTTCATGTAATTCTTTTTTGCTAGTTGTTTTGTGTTTGGGGGGGCTGTATGCATCATTCTGATGCAGAGACCGGGGTAATCCTCCTTTTCTAAAAGATTTTTTTTTGTGTTTGAGTGTCTTTTTATTGTATTATCTGCTGTAATTTTAGATAATATTCAGTTATAAGATTTGCGTCTGTACTGTGTTAGAAAAATAGATATTGTTTTTATAAAGTTTCCATGATTTTAATTTTTTGTATTTCAAACATGAGTTGGGAGTAACGATAGGGCCGGGGAGACAAATCGGATCATGGTCAAAATCAGGTCGAGCGTGAGCTACAGGACACCGAACCACGGATATTTTCTGTGCATCGAAACCGTGCTAATCCACACTACAGTATATGCGAAGCTATCAAGCAAGTCTCCAACTTCCAACATGTAGCGCACGATCCATTGTACGCTGACAAAAAGCAAGCGCCGCACTGAACGTTGACGCTAACGGATGACAAGAGCTTCTTCTGGATGATGTGTCCCGGTCGGAGCCCACGTGAAGCCCAGGGGCGCGTCGCTCGTCGCTAGAAATCGAGGTGCTAGTCGCTAGCAAGCTCCGCTCCAGTGGACGATCGATCGTCCAGGTTGTGATCTCTCTCCACCGCCGGCCGTGGCACGTCGATGACGATGTGGCCGGCTCCGGCTTGCTGTCTCGCTGACGCTCCCTTTCCGAGCTGAGCTACCTTCCAAAATCCCAACGAGAAGACGCTCCCCTTCCACACAACAGCACCAACGAAACCTACAAAAATGCAAATGCCGAGTGTAGATATTGGCCGGGTTGCGCCAGTGGGAAAAGGAATAAAATTCTACAGAATCTACATCCTTTTTCCATTGCAGTATTTCTTTTGTTTTTTGATAAAATATTTCATTTTTTCTGATTTCACAATTTTTTTTTGTTTCGAAGCTTGAGGATGACCGAGTGAATTTCAATTTCTGACACTGTTGTACTGAAATAAACAAATACATCAAAACACAACTTACATTGGCGTATGGTCACTTGGTTGCTGAGATTATAAGACTCTCATAGAAGGAAGGAAGTTTGTTCCACAGAAGATTAATAGGGAACAAAACCGGGTAGCAGATCAATTGCTTAGTTACAGTCGTTGTGAGTCTTGCACGACTGTGTGAATGTACAGAGGTCCTCCTTGTATTGAGGAATTATTACCTCTAGATTGTAATCTTATTACCTTGGAATAAAATTCCCCTCTTCCTTGCAAACAAAAAAAAATTACATTGGCGGATCAACACGTATACATAACTTGAAAGAATACAAATGCACCAGTCATTCTCACGGCCGATCGGGATCTTACCCGTTACGGGCGATTGGACGGAGAACATATACACCTGCAAGCTTTTGGAGGATTTACACACCTCCAACCACACGGCGTGCCGACCGAATAAGTTGACGGGAAAGAAAGAAAAGAAAGATCCCATGGAGATATAGAGATCCCTCCCGGCGCCAACATGCGCAATGCATGCTCGCTGCCCCACATACACCATATACTCAAGGGCCCACAATCTTTTTATCTACATTTCTACTGAAAGCTACACATAGATTGATCGTTGGGAATATTGCGAGTGGGTGAAACATATCATTTTCCGCAGAAAGGAGCAAACATAATGGATGAATTAAAAAAAAAAAATCAGGGGATAACAATGCACATATGCATGAGGACATATGCATAGCTAAAGATCACGTGACAGAGAGAAAGAGAGATAGATCTATATTCATAATCATAGCCACACATGCCATCTTCAACGCAGACGCTTATATCTTTCCTATATGTTCAAACTGAATAGTCCGGACACTTTTAGACGTTCAACACGGTCGTCCGAATTGAGCTGGACCGGTCTGGATGCCCGAAGTCCACTAGTCCGGCCCCAAATCCGCGGAGGGAGGGGGGGTCTAGGGTAGTTCGGGCTGCCATCATATCGGACTCCAGCATTTCAGATCTACCCAAAACCTCGTCCGGCACCTGTGATTTGCACACTACTCACCGCTCCGCCTACCCGCATTGATGCCTGGCGGCTACCGACTCTCCAAACCCTAGCCTCGCCCATTTCCCCATCCTACGTGGCCGACCCATCTGCGTTGTCCCTGCGCTTCGGCCCCACGATCCTCTCCTTGCCATGTCTGCCTCATCTCCGTTGCACAGGTTCAAGTGGCCGTACCTCCCCCGCCATCGTGCAAAGGAGGCGCATGCCGCTCGTGTGGTCGACAAAGAGAAGGAAGAGGAGGTGCTCGCCTCTCCTCACTCCATGCGGATCTACTCGGAGTCGTGCACCGTCCATCATGCTGCCTGTGCAAAGGAGGACGAGGCACTCACCGCCCTTCACATGGCTCGAGCCAAGGCCATGGCGTGCAAAGCCCGTGATTTCCTTGATCGGACCACCGAGTAGAAGAAGGTAGTAGAATTAGTGGTGGTGCGGCCCGCTTCTATGCCAAAGAATAAACCAAGATCGCTGCCGTCGCAACAGTCGCCGCTCTGTCCGACACTAAGGATGCCCACTCAGATATGTCCAACTAGGAGGTGTCTTCACGGGATCCCACCATTGTGATAATAGATTATATTTATATTTATATATGCTAAATGTATGGTGAAAATCTAATTTCATGACTCTTTTTTGTTTAAGGGATAGCGCCGGTTGGCCTCTGTTGGCTTGATGCCCACTCATACTTGCTAGCGGACATATATAAGGGTGTTCGTTTGAGGATCCGCCTTAAAGATGCCCTTACATCATTTGTAGAATTTGCTTCAAAAAATTAAAATCCATATTCGGCCATACAAACGTAAATAAAAAACATACTATGAGTAGTGGCAAACCTGGATGATTGGTTATGAATGGTGGAATTCAAAGCCATTAAAAAATTGATCCGAGACATGTGAATTAAATTTAAATTTAACACTTGCTCTGACCATTATGTTGTGTGGATGAAGTGTGAATTTACCGGAATTTGTATTACTGCTAGTACTCCAATTTTATTTGGGAAAAGGGCAAAAGCTTTGCCACATTCGTTATATAAGAGAGAGTTTGTGTTTCGTAAATGCCTAGGGACACCCCATCGAAGACAAAAGCCTATCTCCGGCATCAAATCACTCAAACGTTTAGCACCCGCCTTGACCCATATACAAGCCTCCTCACGGATCCTATAGAAAATGTACCCCATTGTCGCGATGTTGAAGTCCCTTGCATTGCGCTCATTTGAAATTTTCCAAGCGACGAGCATTGCGAGTGTAGCCATACCCTTGTGGTTATTGCAATTTTCCTCCATGAAGTGCTCCCACCAAGCGGAAACATTGATGATGCCCACCCAAAAATTAGTATCAAAGCAATGGTGGCCAAGTCAAGCGTGGATAGAGTATGTAAATGTACTAGCTAACATACACATGTGATGAATAATTTGTGGAATACATGAAGAAATATTTTCTATATTAGTAGTACGATCAATTAATAAGTCAGCATCACAGCTCCGTTAAATCTTATATTTACATAATGGAGTCATCTTTCGAGCATCACATTAATTCTAGAGAAAATAGTCAGAAGAATCATTATTAACATGATCTATGTCCAATGTAATTTTTCAAAATAAACATCAAACTAATGATCTTTGGCTGGGTCAATGTCATCGAATCATTCTCTCCACTCCAAACACTAGAGAGGTGATTGGATCCTCTCTTTTAACGGGAATCGATGGATAGCAAAGACAAAATGAGGGAAATGGCTGATGCCCAGATCTTATAAGAAGGAAACATGAATCCTCAATTAATTTCGGCGGACAGGAGTCGAGGAAACATGTGCCAATAGGCGTGCGACACAATGGGGCATCACATCACCATCCATACTTCGTGTTGGCACCTTCCACGGGGATCCTGCACGGCAACATACCATGGCCGATCAAACGAGCCAGGGAGAAATAATAACTCTGAGAGTCATATGCTACCAAGCAAGTCACCCTAAGGCTTTGTCCCAGGGCGAACGACCTGGGCATCATGCCTGCGAGCTCATAGAGGGGAAGTGGTTTCACCATATTCCCATGTCGCATATTGTGGGGACCCCGGTCTAGATGAACGAAGGCTCCCTGTGCCCGCTACATCGATCCCATGATCAATGTGTCGTTGATGCACAGTGAAATTATATCAAAATAAATATCCATAATTAACGAGTAGTGATTAGTACATTATCGTGACCATCATGGTCGAATACTTGAACACCAATCAAACTTGCAGCGGAAAATCCAAGTTGTGTGTAAGCCTATCAAGACGCCACATGCAGCTGACTTGCAAGATGCTCCTTAGTTCTCTTAGACATCGTGTTTATGCACATCTTTTGCTAAATCTTCATCAAGGTTTGGCCAAATCAACAAGTCAGATGAGTACATTAAATGTACCCACAAGGAGGTGTAACCGATATTCATGCATGGCTTAGTACAAAGAAGGGGGAACTATGCGAAGTTTTACCATTTGCGGAAAGCCAAATTTAACCTACTAGATACATGTATAAGTTTTGTAAAAGCATTTCAAAACGGTTGGTAGAACTACGACAATAGTAAAATAGTGATATAATTCTACTTGTGACCCCAATGTCCAAATCTTCACTCACCAAACTTGATCCTTGTTTATAATCTAAAATTCGATATCATCATAATCCAATATAATATCATAATCCAAAATCCAATATTATAGTCTAAGGTTCTAGTTTACCCCCATGGCACCATCCCCATGGTACCATATGAAAACATTTTTCTCTGTTTTTCATTGAAAACCATTTTGTAAAAAAATCATCTACAAGCTTCGTATGGCCTTACTAGATGCCTTGACCTTGGACATGGTTATTAGAATAGATTGGTCCTATATAGAGGTTGTACACTTTACCCACAAGATATGACATGTTCATCTGGCCAACCAAGTTGGACAATGAACATAGTAGAACAACCATACATGACTCCCCTCTTGCCAGATACTAATGTAGATCCTGCCCGATGGGGGTTTGCCATGTAACTATGTAAGGCTAGGTTTTGGCGACACTTAGATTTGAGAGTTTTATAAAAAGAACTATTATCCATCTCATCAACCATTTCTTCTTTGTCTCATCCCCCATTTCATCCTCATGGATAAGTCATTAGCTTTATCCATAGGAACCATATCATCTTATGTACTCCCTTCATCCCATATCATCATAAAGAGGGACAGAGGGATTATATCCATCCACAACATCATTTTACAATGACCAAGGGGGTCATAATCATCATAGCACATCCATAATCACTTCCCAAATCACCACATCATTCCTACTATTCTCCTTCTATCACCTCACTTTATTTCCCCAAACTAATTTATATAAGCACTATTGGGCAATAAATGTTTCCCAAGCGGTTTTATAAACATTTTTGAAATGTCCCATCCTTCTTCCCAATCCCTATGATTTTGTTTGCTAAAGTGTGGCCAAGCTATTTACCTTAAGTATACTCAAGTTCCACAAAAATGAACTTTAGCAGTGGGTAGTTGACCTAGGGACACAAGGTATGGTATTAACCATAAAAATGGGCATTATACCATAAAGCAGAATGGGCATAGCTATATCAAAGGAATAATTTAGCCTTTAATAAAATACAGCAATTGATGCAATAAAAAGAATTTTTGAATTAAGTAATGCAAATATGGAATCAACATGGTCAAAGTAGGTTGATTGACCGGCTCAGCAAGGTCTTGAATGCCTTTTGGTTAGTCCTCAATCGCCCTCAAATTTCTTCACTTACATCATCTAAATTCCATAAAATAAAATAAATAGCACACAATAAATATGCAGTACATACATGGGTGTCTAAATTTTTGGGGATGGACATATTTGGAAAGGGCATGATTTTAGATGAATTTAATTGGAATCAATCAATTTGGAGTTCTCGATATTTTTCTATGAATTATGGAAGTTTCTAGATTTAAATAAAATTTAAACTACACTGTTCTTATGGGCCAAAATAGGTCGACCCTGAAACAAAACACATCACATTCCAGTACCGAAGAGGCCACGTCGAACATGTATTTGAGAAATACGCTTACACTTATGCTCCAAAACGGTACACTGGATTTAAACCACCCAGTGAGACCGACATGATAGTGAGATAGAGAGAAGATAAAGAGCATGACAGGTGGGTCACCAATCATCACCAACCTCGCAGCGACAAATCTAGGATTTGCTCGGGGGTCTCAACGATGGCGACACAAGGCTCAGGGCGCGAGCGGAGGGCACCATCGTGATCAGGAGGGAGTCATCGTTCAATGAGAGGTGGCAAACATTGTCGTCGATGACATAATCGATGGTGGTGATTGATCCGAAGCGGCGGTCGGAGAAGTCGGGGTCGATTCGCTCATCTCATTACTCCGAGCCTGAAATTGAATGTGTGAGAAGGAGAGGAGCACTGATAGGATCTTGGCGTAGTAGAGATTCTATGAAAGGGCGTGTGGGGAGTGAGTATTTTGGAGACAGGTGAGGCGGAGCCCTCAGGTCGACCTTGAGCACAATTAGGAGAGAGCTCGAACGTGAATCTATGGGTGCGATTGAAGAAGGGGTGGAGCAGTGTGAGGCATATGGGGGCTTCATAGGACTGTATTTATTACATGGCGCCAATGTACCATGGGCATGGTCCATGGCAGCCATGGCACGCTCGAATCTGCCGGTTCGAGGAGGAACAACGAGTGGAAACGATGTCGGCAAGCATCAGAGAGCTTCCGGTGGGCGGAGGAGCAAACTAGGGGGTAGGCTGGGGCACGTGCGAGGTTTTCAAGCGGTTAAGTCATGGTGTTAGGGCACATGTGAGGGTTAGTAGGAGAGAGAGAGAGATATATGAAGGAGGGGGATGATAGCGAGGATTGTCCCGGATGCCAAGGAGACAAGAATGGCACACAAGGGCAGCTCGAGGTGGTTGGGAGACTTGGGAGGAGTGCATCTATAGTGTGGGACGGCACTGTAGCGTGCTCCAGAGATTGAAAATGGGCGACACTGGCATTAGAGTGGGAGGCGGGATGCCCACTTGGGCCTTGGGTGGTTATACAAAGGTGTTGGGGCTAGAGGAGCTAGGGGAGCTAGCTAGATAATAAAAAGGGCGGAGCGAGAGGAATTGGCAATTGTTGACCAGAGATAGAAGAGAGGATTTTCACCCCCTTGCAGGATTGAGCTCAGTCGGGAAGCATTACTAAGCTAAGGAGGGGAACAAGGGAAGGTTCTAGTAAAATTTTCATGAAAATTGGACATGCCAAACTTGATCAAAATACAAATTTGAAAAGGAGGCAGAAGGTGTTTGGCGAGTTCTTGACCGCTAATCCAAGATGAGCTTGATGAAACATGGCACGAGTGAATAGGGTAACATGGAGAGGTCACGGTAATTTTTGGGGATTTATTGAAGAGTTTCCATATAGCAAAATTTCAAACCATAGAAAAGTCGAGAAGGTGTTTGATGTTGTTTTGAGCAAGATGATGCACATGTCCATGTGGTGAAAAGTTTATGAGGGTAATCAAGATGATCGAAAGGGGCCTGGGTAAAAAATTCAGAAATTTTTAAACCTGGTAAATCTTAAAATAATAATAATAGCCATTTCTGTTTTTTACACAAAAATTAAAATAAATACTTAAATAGATCTCCAACATTATCTATGAACGAAATAGTGATTTTATATATAGTACACCTCTTAAACAATTTTTTAATAAACTCTTGTTAAAGTAAATACTTTTAGTTCAAAGCTCTATTTTTGAGTTTTGAAGAGGAAAATTAGTTTAATTTCTTTTTAGCCAAAATATTTTTATAATATTTTTAGGTCTTAATCACATGGCGCGATCGTCGACAAGTTTGTTCCATAGGATTGAAAGAGGATGTCCATATAATTTTCTATTAATTAAATCCCTGTCGAAACACCAATAAGCAATTAAAATAAACACTTTAAGTGAAGTCAGACGAAACACTAGATGTGACATATATAATTTGGGCACTATTTTCCTATGTGTGTTTGATGGGTGGTGTCTATACCCAAGAGACCGAATTCCTCGGGTGTGCCACCCCAGCTTCCTTAAAGGGAGTTTTGCGACTATCAAAGATGAAGGAATCCACAATACGCAATGCAAGAAGATCAAGATGAAGGATGAATATCACTGACCAAGACCATCATATATAGGTATATGATCAATAGAACGACTAATTCCACACTCTCTCTCAAGGCTCTAGGTTAGAACATTTGCATATTAGTAGATCTGTATGGACATATCGTCCTTTTCGTCCATCTCTATCTTTAGCGAGTTGACATCCAACTCATCGATCACGCCGTTGTCCACCTCCATTGTAATACTTTGAACCTATAATTACATATAAGTTGAAATATGGCTATTACCCGCATCACGGGGTCTGAACCAGGGTAAAACTTATGACTATGTTCATCTAGTAACTTGAGGCTATGCCTCACCGTCATACAAATCTAAGTGCGGTTGTAGTGTTGTAATAGGTATATCGTGGTACACCTCGACACAATGGGAGAAGGTAGCAAACTTTTGGGGTACAAAAATGGACAAGATATACGATTTCAAGTCCCCATTTAGACTCACTTTGAGTCTCTGAAATTCAGCTAGTATTCTGGGTTGACTCTGGTTAAATATTCAGGTGAGTTTACTAGCTCATGGACTCGCCTGGAGCCTTCTGGCCGATCCCCGAGCCAGTGCAGAGGCAATAAACATGCTCTCTATAGTTACCTTTAGATTCTGACATATTATCCTTCATGACATCCTTCTTAATAGCTTGAATTTTCCTACGACTCAAATATAAGAAAAAGATGTATACGAAAGTATCCATCTTATTTTAGTTTTTTTGTTGGGGGTTTCCGACCACCTTTACTTCATGCCCACGAGACTCAAAGACATCATATATACCTAATGGAGTCATCCCCACTAACTTATTTATCTTAACATGCAATGTAACGACCTACCTTTTCATATTACAGTCTTCATGTGTTTCTATGCCAACCTCTGGATCGAATCATGGGAAAACATGGTATGGATGTAATATCATACACCAAACGCATCATTTCATTACATCACATGATCCAAAATGCAAATAGTCTTACAAATAACTAGACATAGGCTAGCCAACTAGATAGTCTTACACACATATACATAGTTCTCTAATAGCGGTAGCGAAAGAAAATCTAAGTCAGTCGTCTCAGTAAGGCTCCGTCAACACCACAGGGAAGCATGTCGAGTGGAGGCACAAAACCCTACGTAAATCACTCCTCGTAACAGTCACTTGCAACATGATATGTTGCAGTCACTAGGGTCAGTACACTGAATGTATTGCCAAGTTTTCAAAGTTTTATAACAGTCCTATCTCACCTACATGCATGAATGCATCTTTGGGGTAAGTGGAGTTCAAGGCTCTTATCTGAAAATATCAAGTTTTATACTATGATTATAATAGGTGGTATACTCTATACATTGGACGCACTGGTAAACCCCAACTATTTGTATGCATTATATGTCACTCCTAATAAAACCCGGTCGTAACCTTGGATATAGAGGTACCTATTCCCATTGTTCAACCCATCAAATTTTAGTTAGGAAGAGGTGATGAGATCAAGTTGACAATTCTTGTCAACGTTGCTCAAATTTGTCCGTAACCGGCGACATGACCAGTCATGATCATTTTTTACACTCTGCAGAGGTTTTTGTACTTTTCCCGCGAGACCTAATCACACCGTTCGGCTACTAAAATTCATTTGTGAAGTAGCTAGGTACACCAAGACGATACTTTTCGGAATAAGTTGCCCACATCCAAAGGCAGACTCAGTTCAACCTACACACTTACATTTTGTGGTCTACTAGAGGGTTTTGTTGGAAATATGCCCTAGA
>CBMN010752812.1:0-13052 GCA_000582825.1 Hordeum pubiflorum
CTCAACCACGTTTGTCGTCAATACTTCAAAACCAACAAGGATGGCGCTAGATGCACTTATAGTTGCCTCTTGTCTAGTCTCATCTCTAGCCTCAATTCTAGCAACGAGTGCACAAACATCTATCAAATTTCTTGCTATCAATTTATTCTTCTTCCCAATGTCAAAACTTGCATCCTTCCTACACACAAATTTAAACAAACAATGAGCTACCAAAATTGCATCGAATCCGGTGAACAGTCAAATCAAAACAAGCACATACCCCATATTTTTTGCACTTGAAGAACACCCATCCGGGATGTTCAAGTGTGGTAAAAACTCGGTGCACCACCTGCAACGGGCAATGGTCGCACTTTATGATCGGCAATAGTGAGTCGACGAGCCGGTGGGCCAGCGCCGAGCCCGGGCGACGGTCGGGCTTGTGTTTTGCCGGTGAACCGCCGATGGGAGAGTTTCGAATGGCTAGAGGAGGAACCGATACCTGCATGCGGCACGGAGGCGTTGCCGGGGCTGTGCGGTCCGGTTCTTGGCGAATCCATGGCAAGGCGGAGTCGCCGGTGGCCGAAAGCTTCAAATCCGGCGCCGGCGGCTGGAGCCGCAGATCCACCGGTTCTGCCGCCAGGGATGGGACGGGGAGGCACAAATCCAAGTTCCGGCGGAGCCTACGGAGCGTCCGCGGTGACAGACGGGTGCCGATGAGGGTGAAAGGGGCGCCGACGTAGATGCGGCGCGAGAGTGGAAGGGGAGGCAGTGGAGGAGAGGCACGGCGACACTCTGAACACATGAGGTAGCTAGAGGTAGATTAAAACTGTTGTATCAAACGAACCAACCATGCCAACAACCTCCATCTAAATCGTACCGCGTCAGCTTCATTTTTCCTTTCTCGTATCGTTAGTTAGTTTGGATGGGAACACACATCACTGTCTCGCATCGCGCGATCCTGGGAACATCGTTGTCGTAACAACGACAATTAGAGAGAGTGCATAGCGACGAACTTGCAGGCAGAGAGAACAGCTGCCAAATATGTGCATGCTGATGTTCGGAGCCATCCACATCAAACTTTTACGCACCTGAGATTCTTGGTTGCCATCCCTCACCAGACCCGACGGCGCGCGCAACAAACCTCATGAAGGCCACCCATATATGCATGCACGATCGCACCGCACATGCAGATCCAGCGCCAGGCTTAGCTAGCTAGAGAAGCTAGAAACGTACGGCAGCAAATCAGACCACTAAAGAAGAAACTTGTCATGGATGAACATGATGTCAAAGAAGCAAACAAAACAACCTTGAGTACGTCTACTGGAAAGTCTACTTACAAGTTTCTTGGACAAGATATGAACTCTCTAAAAATAGAGTAATACACTGCTTTGAAAAATCAACTCCAAAAATAGAATATAATACAATAGCCTAGTTGGCTATGATATGGTCACCAACACCGAGCTACCGCAAACAAATCCGAATTACTTACTCCTCTCCCTCTTCACCGTGGCTACAATCAATCACAAATTATTGCTCACTCTGTTTCTGTTATTTTTGAGTCGTTTTCCTTGTTGGCCTCCCATGCTATGCATCCGTGCTCCGAGACGCAAACCAGATCCGGCTAGATCTTGTGATCTGCAAAGTTTCCCGGTTTCTCCTATCCGGGTCGTAAATTCTGGAAAGGAGTAACTTCAATGTTGTCACCAAACCCACCATCAATTTACTTACGGTCTTGTACTGCTGCTCTATCTACACATTCAATGTCCGGCATCCCACCAACAGCTAGCACGAATCATGCAAAGTCTTCTACGCGCATGGCGCTGTGGCACTTGCTGCGGCGGCGGTGGCGGCCTCCAGGCCGCAGGGCTCGTCGAGGACTGGGGCGAGGTCGCGTGGACGTACCTCCATCCGTAGCCCGTCCTTCATGAAGAGGGTGAGCGACATCTTCTGCTCCACGCGGTGGCCCGGCGCCACGGTCAGGCGGTGCCGGAGGAGCACGCTCCCGGCGATGTTCTTCATCTGCAGGTAGGCCAGGTCCTTGCCGAGGCATACCCTCGGCCCGGCGTTGAACGCCACGAACTTGTACGAGTCGTGCTGCTCGAACTTGGTGCCGTCGGCCGACAGCCATCGCTCCGGCCGGAACTCGAGGCAGTCCTCCCCCCACACCGCCTTCATGCGCCCCGCCGAGTATATGGAGTAGGTGACCGACGACCCGGCGGGAACGAACGTGCCGTCGGGGAGGTAGTCGTCCTCAACGACGTGCTTGGAGTCCTCGGGCACGGAGGGGTAGAGGCGGAGGGTCTCCGAGAGCGCCGCCTTGAGGTAGACCAGGCGGTCGAGCTCCTCGAATGTGAAGGGCTCCGCCAGCCACAATGCCGGGTCGTGGGCGCCGCGTGACGCGGCGAGGACGGAGCAGAGCTCGCGCACGATCTTGCGCTCCGCCGCAGGGTGGGTGGACACGAGCCAGAAGAACCAGGAGAGCGCCACGGAGGAGGTGTCGCGGCCGGCGAGGATGAAGTTGAGCGCCACGTGCTGCAGCGACTCGTCCGAGTAGGACCCCTTCCGCATGAACCGGGAGAGCAGGTCGTCGTGCGTCGCCACAGTGTCGCACTTGCCGTTGCCGGCCGCGAGCTCGAGCTTGCGCGTCTTGATGACGTCGGCGAGGTACTGGTCGACGTGCGCCATGCTGCTGGTCAGCGTGGTCTCCATGCCGAGGCCCAGCCACTTCTTGCAGCGCCACAGGCACTCCGGGAAGATGAAGCGGTTGAGCGTGGCCTCGGTGGCGCGGTCGAACGCGGAGGCGAACTCGTTCTCCGGCAGGCCCTGGGCGAGCGTCTCCGGGTCCTTGCCGAACGCCAGGCCGCAGATGTTGTCGAAGGTGAGGCGGAGGAGGAGGTCCTGGAGGTCGACGTGCGCCTTGCCCGCGGCCGCGTCGGCCAGGATGGGCAGGAGGCGACCGTGGATGGAGCGCGAGACCCACCTGGACATAGCCGTCCGGAGCGTGCGCGTGGTGAACTCGAGCGCGGCCGTCTTGCGCTGCGCGAGCCAGGTGTCGCCGTCGGAGTTGAAGATGCCGTCGCCGAGCAGGTCCTGGAAGACGCCGTGCCAGAAGGGGCCCTTGGGGTAGTTGTCGAAGCGCGCCTTGAGGACGTGCTCCAGGTTGCGCGGGTCGCAGGTGACGGTGACCAGCCCGCCGCGGCGCGCCACCCCGGGCACCGCGAAGATGCAGGTCTGGTACGTGCCGCCCGCGCGGCGCAGGTTGCCGGCGATCCACTCGTGCATGTCCTCGGCGTGCTGCACGAGGCCAGGCAGGCTGCCGAGCACGGGCCACACCCGCGGCCCGCGCAGGCCGCGCGACATCCGCCAGAACCACGCCATGTACGCGGCCACCGCCGACGCCACCACCGCCCACGTCCCCACCTCCATCGCCAGCGACCGACCGACCTCCCCGAAGCAAGCTCTGCAAGTGTACGTACGCAGGTACGTACGTGCGTGTATGCACTCCACTGGCTAGCGAGCTGGGTAGTAGAATGGATCCAAGGGGTGGATCGACGAGTTAAGGTGCTGGCTGGGCTGGCCGTAATAAGTGACTCCACATGGAGCAAGCGATCGAGGAGGATGGCAGGAGGAGGCTAGGGTTTTATAGAAGTTGTGGGTTATCGATGGGAGCAGCGCACAGTTGGTTGAGATGGCTGGGAATTTATTGGTAGCCTGCCAGCGCGCCTTGCTGTAGCTGCATGCGGTACCACGATCTACTAGCGGGATACCTGCATCTACGTACTAAGTCTCGATTCTTTTCTTTTCATTTCTCTCTGCGCGCGCGCGCGCGTGTGTGTGTGTGTGGTGACCGGGCTACTAGCCCTGGACCGATGAACAAACGAAGAAACGGGGGCGGGAGGTGGTCGTGGTGGGCCATAAATTGCCGCCGGGGTCGTTGGGCGGGCGGGCGGTCGACCCAGCGACCAGGGAAGGAGAAACCAACCAGCAGCAGCAGCAGCAGCGCGGTCAGCCAGAGCCGAGCAAGCCGCTGCGACGACGGACGGATCGATCGCCTACCCAACGGTGGAGGGAGGGAGCCCATTGAATGCATTGAAGGGGTGGTGGAGGGTGGTGGCGTGGAGACGCTTAAATGGAGATCCATCCGTCCGTCCGTCCGTCCGTCCACCATCAAGCATCAACCCACCATGCATGCAGATGCAGCACTGTACGTACCAACGCGCCGGTGCTGCGTTGTGCATGGGTGGAGTGCGATGCGGTGCAGTGCAGCTGTGCATGTGCATGCAGGGACACGGAGCGGAAACAATAACGCCGCGGCGACTCCGGCCAGCTCGAGCAACGGAGCAAGAGACGGCCGCCTTGAAGCGCTGTCGGCGTGCGGCCTGGCAGCGCCATGTGCCGCGCGGCTTAGCTCTGGCCGATACTAGTTAATTGGGGCTTGGTTGGGAGAGACACGAGTCCAAGCCGCACGGATCAGCGGCCAAAGCTTGTTTTGTTAGTTGGGACGGTGTTTGGGGCCGTTGGGTCAACCAACCAACTCCATCTACTGCTGCACCAAGTACTAGTAGATGCGAGTTCTCAACTTTCACCCCAGGGGAACGTGACTTGTCCATGGCACTCCGGGCGCGGTGTTCGCTTTCGCACGGGGGTGCCGGATTGACGACATGCACGCCTTTGCTAGTGCCAGTTGTTTTTTCACAGGACTAGACATCTGTTGCTCCATTGGCAGAAAATAAACCCTGGTAGAGTAGTAGCTATATTCACGGCTCCTTTGATACAAAGGGATTTCATTAGATTTTTGGAGGATTTGGATCCTAGGATTTTTTTTCCTACAATGGTCGTTTGATTCATAGGATTGAAATCCTTTGGAAGTTTTTCATAAGATTCATTTGTACTACATTTTGGAGGAAAAATTTCCATCCAATCAAACATCTTTGTAGAATTCCTTTGTTTTTCCTGTGCTATCAAACACACTTCCAAATCATGTAGGATAGAAAAGGACACAACACTCTATTTCGACGTTTTTTTATTCCCGCATTTTAAGAATCTGGCGAATCAAAGAGGCCCTGAATGGTGCACACGCAGAGTGCCACGTCCTTCAACACATTAATCTTTTTTGAAAAAACATCCAATTTATTAATAAATTAAAATAAGGTTATTACAATCATTCTTTACAACAATTATCACACAGGGAGAAACACTGTTAAAAACAGTCTCACAATCTGATGTGCCACCCCAATGGCAAGCCTGTTGATTTTCGCAATTTTAAAATTCTGGATCATCACGAAGATACTCAAAGCCTCTTTCTTCAGATCAATGAGAGGAAACATGTTTAACTTCTCATTTCAAGGAGAGAGCGTACAAAAGCACAACTAGTCTCCAAAATAATAGACTAGTGTAGGGTAATATCGATCGGGCCTTCTAAAACTCAGTCGATTGAGATTTAATCAAGTCTCAGTCGACCATGCAGCATTTTGTGCCATCGTTTGCAACATATTTCCTACCAGTTGCAACATCCGTCTGGCTGATTGAAGCATGTCGCCCCTCATTGGTTGTAGCATTTCATCTCATCGGTTGCAACATCCTTCATTGACTTGTAGCATTTTAGTTAGAACGGTTGTGGCATTTGTTGTTGCTGCTTGCAATACTATGGAAACATTTTTTGTCGTCGTTTGTAGCATCTAGCCGTGCCGCTTGTAGCAAAAATAAATGTTGACGTCACTTGACTGAGACTTCATTAAGTCTCAATTGACTGAGTTGTAGACACATCCGGTATCGATATAAAGGCTTGCGAGGCAGGCACGGTGCACCGACCAATAAAGTCCCACGACGAGATGGTAATTTCACCAGACGAGTTTCTAGCAACCAACCCCACACCAGCGGCATTAAGACTCTCCACAAAACTAGCATCGTCATTGATCTTGATATAATGGAGGTTTCCACAAGACATTATCTTTTAACGGTGCAAAATATGATATAACACCCTACCTTCGTTACTAAAAATCCAACTCACTAGAATCAATATAGGACGTGAAAATGGACCAATAATTAACCACAAAATTTGTTGAGACAGTAATTTATTCCTTACCCTTTTCAAAAATTAAATCATTTCTCAAATGCTAGGCTCGCCAGAAGAGAAACAATATCCCCCACCCCCACCCTCCTGTTTCACGCTCAAGTGATTCAACAAAATCAATACTTCAAAACTTCCTCATCAGGAATATTCCATGAAACTCTTAAAGCCCATCACAAAGTAGGAGCCTTTGAACAATTTACGAGAGCATGAAAAATGTTTTCATCTTCTACACCACAAATAGAGCACAAGCCTGAAATAGTCTGGTGATGTTTATGTCTATTATCTGGACCGCCAAGCTATCGGTTGCGGCACACCATGCAGAAATCCTGATCTTCTGGGAATATTAGCCTTCCCAATTAAATCCTAAAGCCTTCTTTCTGCATTTGGTTTGTCACTAGATTGACCGAAGGTGTCCTGATTATCCTTCAAATTAAGTGCAAAAGTGTACGCACTTTTGACGGAAAACATACCGCTCTTCTCATAGTGTCACGCAATAAAGTACCCATCGCTAGAGGTCTGGATACGAATCTTTAGAATCTCCTCTGCGTCATGGGGATAAAGAAGATACTTAACCGAACTTTCATCCCAACGCCTTCCTCGTGCATGAATAAATCGGAGACCCACTTCAACATAGTATTATGCCTTTTCGTTGAAATTTTTATGCCAGAGCTCTAGGGTAACTAATTATACCTCCAAATATTAATATCAGAGCCATCACACACCCACCATATGACTCCTTTCTTAAGCATCCATGCCAAGCATAATTCCTTGCCAAGTCATCGATGTGGAATGCGTAAACACAGTATCAAGAATATGTCTATGAGGATAATATTTTTCCTTCATCAATTTTGCACAAAGCGAATCCGGGTAAAGCAACAAATGCCACACTTGTTTAGCCATAAGAGCTTGATTCAATAACCCGAGATCACGAAATCCCATTCCACCCTTACCTTTGGGAGTTGTTAATTTGTGCCACACTAACTAATGAGTTTTACTTCTATCTTCCTCATCTCCCTAACAGAAATTCCTGATAATCTAGGATAACTCCACACAAAGAGAAGCCAGAATTTAAAAATTCCCAAAGCGTACACAAGAAGAGCATGAATGACTGATTTTATTACATATTCCTTCACCCCACACACGCATATTTTTCAATCCAGTTTGGAAGCCTTTCTTTAGCAGACTAAAACTTACCAGCCTTCATTCTTCCCTCTGGGACCGGTAGTCCAAGATATCTATCCTCGAAGCTATCCATTGCAATTTTTAAAATTACCATTGTAGCCACTTGATTCTCCAAACTGCATTTTTTGCCAAACATCATGAAACATTTATCACGACTTAATAATTGCGCAGTCCCCTTCTCATACAATGTCAGTATATTTTTTATGAGTAATGCTTGATCGATGGAGCCCTTTAAAAATAACAAACTGTCGTCTACAAACAACAAGTGAGAGATAGGAGCATTTCTACTCAAACAAAATTCCTGAATAACCCCCCTGGCACAAGCATCATTAAGCAACAAAGAAAACGCCTCGGAAACAAATACGGAGATAAAGGATCTCCGCGTCTGAGCCCTGAGAATGACTCCCACAATTGACCACTAAACTGCACCGAAACATTGACCGATGTAACACACGTCATAATCCAATTAAGCCAACGCGGCGCAAAACCCAAAGCCCCCATCATATATTGCAAGAAATGCCAGTCCATGCGGTCAATGCTTAAAAGGTTGAGCTAGCTGACCACCGTATATTTAAAAAGGTAGTTTAGCTGGATGTTAGTAACTGAAAATGATATTTGGGTTAGTCGAATTCGAATGAAGGAAGTTGCGGTCACTGGAGGAAAGGAAGGAACAGCCACCGGCTCGCCGAAGAAGCAACAACCTCTCGGTCTATCTTAGGGTAGCTTGACTCATTGGATGTCTATCTTAGGGTGTCAGTCTTGCCAGCTATCTATCTTTGTGGGAGCAGGGTTGCAGGTTCGCCGGGAAATTCTGGAGCTTTGCCGCGGTTAAAGGGATGGTCGGGGGCAGTGCCAGCACGATGGTGGGCATCGGTTGGGGAGGACGGTGTGGTGAGGCAGACGCGGACGGCGGCATGAGGCCGTTGAGTCGGTGGTATGTCGGGTGGTTTAAGGAAGAATGTGAGGAGCTTGGACAAGAGGTTGAAGAAAGCGATCTAGCCATTCATTTTGGATCCGGTGTCTTATAAATCGACATACCCCCCAAAAAAAGTCAATCGACTCACAACTGCTAGTCCCTTAAAAAGTTAGTACTGCCAAACGGTAAAATCAGAACCATATGCCCTTTAATTCTCTTAAGAAAAACAAGACCCTTCGTTGGGGCAAGAAAAAGTTGTCGTCTAGGAGCATCAATAGTGGGTGGAGTTAAACCCGCCTTTAAAACTGGCCCGCTCACTTACCTCTATGGTCAGCTGAAAAATCTATAGTGCAAGGAGGCTATAACCAGTAATCCTCTTTATGCGTATCAAAAATATTTTCTGCAAATGCCATTTTTTTTAAAAACATTACATGTGGTCATTGTCACATTCAAATGATACCTGTAAAATCTTAAGGAGAAAGCTTAACCATTTTAACCTATGCAAAAATAAAATCAAACACCAAATGTTACACTTAACTTTTCTTTTTTCATAGACAAATCACTGATACCCCGTTTCGTATGAAAACTGTCAAGCATGTTTGTTACACTAACATGAACGCCTACAAAAACATATTAAAATTGTATTTACTATTTATTTTGAATTTACTGTTCATCCAAGAGCATATGCTTCGAGAGCCAAAACGACCATCCGAGCTATAACTGCTTATAACTTGGATCCCCGACAGAAAATAAACAAAGGGCAAACTCATATGCATGGTTTTCTTCTCTAGTACTTCCTCGAGACCTTTTTACTCCGCATATAAGATATGCCTGAAGTCAAACTTCAAAAAGTTTAACCAACTTTATAGAAAGAAATATGAACATACACATTATAATATCAACATCATTAGATGTGTCATGAATTTGATTTTTATACTGTATAACTTTAGCGTTGTCGATGTTGATATTTTTTCATATAAACACAGACAAACTTTATGCGGTTTGACTTCAAATAAATATGATATGAAGAGTAAAAAGGACCCGAAGAAGTAGTCCCTCCGTTTCTTTTTAGTTTCCATATAAAATTTGTCTGAAGTCAAACTTCGTAAATTATGTACCAACTTTATAGGAAAAATGATCAACATTTAAATATGAAATCAATCTCATTAAATGCATCAAGAAATTAATTTTCTAAGTCAATTGAGACCTCCAATGCACTTTTCAGAAAATCAATTGATACTTGGGAAAATCTCAATCAAACTGAGAGATGGATGATCTTATTTTTACTTTATTTTCCTGTGCCGAGTTACATGTCATTTTCTATTGGCTTTTTCATGTATGCTTATATCCAATTCTCTCTAGGCGGCCGATGTTTTTTTTCATCTCCACTATTGTCGGTGTTTTTCTATCGACGGTGTCATTCGGGCTCGACAATTGATAGGTAGTGCCCTGGTTTTGTCACGGCAGATGTCCTTGTGAGAGAACTAAGTCGTGAGTCCATCGCTGCTAGGTGATTGCTTGAACGGGGTTGATCGAAAATGAGAGACACGAGTTTACCCAAGTTCGGCCCCTCGCGGTGGAGGTAAAGGCCTACTCCTGCTTGATTGCTATTTTTGATGATGATCTCAATTATAAGGTATTGCTTTCGCTACCTAGCTTTCGAGGGTTTTCTAACTAAACTTTTCGTCCCAGGGATCCCCTTTATATAATAGGTTGAATCCCCGGGTTACAGATGAATCCGAGTTGTGCGCATAACCCGTGTCCTTGTCGAACTCCTAGTAATCGTATCTTCCAAGTTAGGGAAATATCCCTTAGGTCTTCTGTAAGCCGACCCACCATCCTGTTACGAGAGCCGCCCTCATCGGTCGGGTCTTGTACGGGCCTCTAGTCCTTTTTAATGAAATCCTCTTCGTGGCCCGGAAATGAAATGATCCATAAGGCCTTTGCCCTTCTGGATGGGTCAACGTATTGTCGGGTCTTAACACTGGGAAACATCCCCAATTTAGGCCTCAGTTTATCTTGTATTTATCCATGTTAAACTTCACCTGTCTTAGCTTTGTCTTTGCTACTTCATTGAATCTCGTGGCCGGGTCTCCGTCCAGGCCCACATGATGCCGGTTCTCACGGCACCTTTCACACTTAGCAATTCTGCAACTCCACACCATGACATCACATGTAATTATGACGATGCATGACCATGACCTAACAACAGATCTTTCGAAGGGATATGTCAAATCTTGTCAGCGCGGGAATCAAGGCACCCTTTTTAGCCACAAATTAATGTGTTGCCTAGGGTTTTACCCCGCCACTTCGGATTTCTCCTTACTTATAAATAGGACATCAAGGCCCACAGACTTACTTTTACCTCGCGTGCATCATCTTCCTCCTCTCGACCCGACGCTCTTGCGCCCACCTCGAGCTCGTCGACCTCGGCCATAGCAAGAACACTCCGCCAAGGCCGTCGTCGGGTTACGCCGGAGCCATCACAACTCCGTTCTTTGAAGCAAGAGGCCCCCAACTTTCTCTGCAGATCTATGAGTGCCCCATTCCTCATTTTCATCGCCGTAGTTCTTCGCGGTTCGTCGGAGTTCTTCGTAGTTCATTGTAGTTCATCCATGACCATAGAGAGATTTACAAGTCCTTGCACGTTTAGAATGCATCTGTGCTTGATTTCCTTTCATAACTTGTCAAATGACTCGGTAGACAACACTTTTCATCACCCACTGTACTAGTCATTGTAGCTAGGGCCAAATTTCTTTTTCCTATTTTATGGAATTTGCAGATCCATAATATTAGCCATATCTGAATAGTAGCTGTTTGACACATGTATTTAGGACTTAGCCATTGTTTCCTTTTCGTCGAATGAATTGTTAACTGTAACTTCTCTTCTTGCCGGCTTAACTGGCTTGAAGCTTCTGCCGGCACAAAACTGACTACCTTTGCCGGCTTAGACTGTATAACGGACTTAAGTCAACTTATCTGATCTGTCGGCTCAACTTTACTGTGGTAGCTATGTCGTAACTTAGTACGCAGCCTCGGTTTTCTTCACCGGCTTATCTTACTTTTGTCATTTGTAGCCATCTTGAGAATTCAATAGTAATGGCTCCCTAGTTTAACAAGGCTGTCAACTAGACCAAATCAAGCATGGTCCAACTCATGCTCAATGAGCTTGTGAACGGGCTATTGCCGACTTAGGATCAGACTAAATGGCGGGTCCCTGGCGAGGAGACCCGACCACAACCGGGTCGGAATGAGATTATCATCTTCGCAGATCACCTAGACAGAGGGTTCCATCCCCCGGGTTCCAAATTCTTCCGCGACATCCTTCACTATCTTGGCATCAGGCCATAGGACCATGCTCCTGAATCGGGCCTTAGTTTGAGCAACTTCCAGTTTTTTTGCGAAGCGTATCTCCAGATCGAGCCAACTGTCAGTTTGTTTCAAGAATTCTTCTACTGCAACCGCCATATTGAGTGCAAAGGAGGGTCGATTCTGGAGTGTGGAGGAGTTACAATTCAACGACGTAGGAATTCTGCCTTTCCTGAGATGGCTCTGGAGACTCATCCTAAGTGATGGCACAAGACTTGGTTCTACTGCAAGAACACATCCCCAGATCAACAGAAGCAATTGTCGGGTTATAGAGCAGACCATCTTGATGCTTCAAAGGAGTTTCAAGCTTTCGGGACTATAGAAGAGAGGAAAACAATGAAGCCTTTGTATTCTAGGATTAATGCCTTGATCGCTCATGGTATTTCGAGGTTGATCTAACCCGGTTTTGGATGAGCTCATGGATCCAGCCTCTCGTCTCAGAGGCCGACTCATGTGCACATGCACCGGCAAACCTGAAGAAGACTTGCGCTTTAGCAACCTTGACTTATCTTCCACTGATTTGATAAGAGCCACCAAGAAACTTCTGGGTGAGACCCGGGAAAAAATTGCCCTTGTGAGACTTGCTCCCTTTTATGCTGGCAACCCGGTACCAGCGATGAGTCACCCTTTCCCTTTCTACTTATTTATACAGTTGTATTTTTACTATATCAGACGTGCTGGCTTATTGTTCCTCAGATGGACTCGGATTGGTGGAAAACGAATCCTGAAACTCCCACTCCACCCAAAGATAATGACCAAGAGGAGCTGGGGGAAGATGACGACGATGAGGTAGAAAACTTGATTCCTTTAGCCGACTTGATAATGAAACTTATGGATGCCTTGTATTTCTCAGGAACACGCCGAGACCAGCCGAGCCGGTGAAGCAGAGGTAAATCCATCTTCCTCTGACTTGGAAACACTTGGCCGAAGAAGAACCCATCTTGCAGTCCGTAACGTACCATTTTCACACCCATCGGCTCATTTGGACAAAAAATTATGTTTGAAGAAAACACAACATCAAAACAGCTTGAAGCCAAAGACCCGGAGCAGCTCGTATGAGCTTTCTGACAGCTTGCCCTATGAGCCGTCACCGTGCCAGGTACATACTTAGGAGCAGATGAGCCTGACTCCTTCTTTCCCTTGAGTCAACAGATTCAAGAAGCCACAACGCCGTTCTGACCCGGCGTATGAGACGTCTTCCCCCTCCTCTGATGTGTCATGTGCTAGAAAATTACCAGCTTTCACCATCAACTGTGGGTAAGTATCGTAAGACTTGAATCAATTCATAACATGCTTTAATCATGTATTGATTGTCGTATTTTTTTTTATTCCAGGGCCAAGCCATTTGTTAAGAAAACGAAAGACTCGGCTTTTGCCCCAGTAGACACTGAGATGGAAATCCCATCTCATGATGCTCCTAGTGTCAACTCGAGTGATCAGGTCGACCCGAAGACAAATGTTAACCCGTCGCCGTGATACGTCTCCAACGTATCAATAATTTGTGAAGTATCCATGCCATATTTTCCTATGTTT
>CBMN010752813.1:0-12429 GCA_000582825.1 Hordeum pubiflorum
ATCTTCAATTTCGTCTCCAATCCTGATTTTGCTGAGGTGTTCATCCCCAATCCGGATCAGTACCGGTATGAAAGAAAGACGGGTAATGCATTATTGATTAAGATTTCACCCTAGATAGTAATTTTTAAATGGTTAACATGTAAAATAACATCATATTCAGATTCNNCATATTTTTCTAATCAAATTCCATATATAACATGTTATGTTTCGAGTTACGGTTTATAAGATATGAGTATTTTAAAAAACATTCGATATGTACTGTGGGTTTAATGGTTAGCATGACGAACTAAGAATACCTATTTCCTTTATTAGTAGGTATAGATTCACCTCCCCTCCCACTTCAGCACAAGGATGAGCTGACAACACTCATCGCCACAACCGTTGATGTCCCTAACATGTTCAGTGAAATGACCATGTGGTAAGAAAACGTTTCCCTTATTTTCATTGATTTTCATGGGATTTTACATTTTTTAGGCAATTGTGAGGTGATGTGTGTGTATTTTATTCAAATTTGATGTATGTAGTGGAAAAATATTTTTTGCAATAGACTTGTGTTGCATCTCAAGAATTTCTATCACAAGATTTTGCATCCGAAGAAATTCCCTCTCAAGAATATGCATTGCAAGAAAAGAACCTTCTTAACATGGAAGTGGAGGGATTAGGTTATGCAACTCCAAAGGGGAGAGGAGCGAACTACACTACCGAAGAGACAAATTGTTCCGCGACGCATCGAAGAAGGTTGGTCTTGATCCGCTCATCCATGTTGAGGAACCAATGCCAAGTCATCGGGAGCATATCTCTAAGTACTTCAAAGCACGCAACACTAGTGGCATCTATCCATCGGAAATTTTGCACCGACATCGATGGCAAACTATATCGTGGCACATGTTGACCGTATGAAGCGGAGTGGTAATATGTCAACAATAAGGTGATTGATTGTTTGCATTCATCCATTATTTCTTCATATCTTGTATGGATTGGTGGCTAACTTATTTTCTCACTTGTACATAGCTCGACATTGCTCAACAATTGTTGAAGCTCAAGGAAAAATCTAGGGAAAAGGTTCAAATAAAGGTAAGGGATTCAATTTGCACCACTGTTCGACGGAGAGTGGACATGTGGAGAAGTGAAGAACCACAAATACAATGAAATTCAAAATAATAAGAAGTCGAAGAGCTCGGCTAGATATGCAAGACAAGGTGACAATGATAATGATGCATCAAGTGCTATGTATGAAAAAATCCACTCTCAACTCGATTGCTAAGAAGAAACCCGATTGTAGGAAGAAAGGCAAGGACAAGGTGAAGAAGGGAGGAGACAATGACTACAAAGATCCATTGGGCAATATCATGGCAATAAGGAGATGGCCAAGGAAAGGAAGACCTTGTGAGCCAAAGAAATGAAGGAGAGGAGCAAGGATGGAGAGAGGAGCGAGGGTGACGACCGAGGAAAGGAGAGCAGCAACCGAGGAGAGGAGGGTTAATGTTGAGGAGATCAAAGTGGCCTATAAAGAAAGAATCAAGGGCATGGAAAATGAGAAAAAGCTCATGTTTATTGACCCCAAGTACTCTCGATGAGAAGGGAAGAGAATACCTAGAGCTTTGTCATGATCAAGTGTTGGCAGCAAGGTCTATGGGAGGCTTCATGGCAGGGTGTCGAGGCTTAGGAGCATTCATGGGAGGAGACATGGGTGGCATGGGAGGACGAGTAATGCTACACTCAGGGGATGATTACGGGGGATTTACGGGGTAGTTAGAGATGATTGGTTGTGGTTTAATTAAGAGGGGCCGGGGCCACCAGTTGAATTCAGGGGGCAATTAGATGAAGGCCTGCTTTCCACCCCGTAAAGCCCATTGGAATATGTCCGTGTGTTTAGCAATTTCGATGGGAGGACTCATGGGAGGTGGCAATCAAAACACTATGCTAATTTAGAGAATACAAGCACTAGTGATAGCAGCGGAGGCAATGACATTTGCAAGCTTTACTCACTCATGTTTCATGTACTTTTGTTTATGTTTATGATGCACAATGCTTGTAGTTTAGGCTTAAATTTAAGCTTGAATTTAAAATATTGTGGAATTGAACTTGAACTTGAATTTGAAATTTTCAAATATTGTTGATTATATGTGTTGTGATGTTGTAAAAATTTAATTATCATGTCATAGTTCGTTGGAATATGTTTGCAATTGTGGAGTAGAGAAGGCCAAATTTTAGGGCAAAAGTTTTTGGTTTGACAAAAAAACATAAACTTTTCTCGTGATCAACAACCTTCTCTCTTCACACCTAAAATCATATCACCAATTTATTGTGTTGTTCTTGGAGATTGATCTAAAAAATCTCACGCACCACATCCAACAACCCTTGCAGTCACCACATCCAACCTTGGCTGGGTCATATCACAATTTCTTCACGATTCAGCAAAATCTCATGCACCACATGCAATAACCCCCGCAGGGCCACAGACGTGGCCAATGGCAGCACAACATGCACCCAGGATCAACTCAAACTCGAGTCCGCCGACATGTAATGGACGTGCGTGTTTTCTGGCCTTGGAAGCTATATCTTGCTTATAGCGCTCCCCTCGCCTCGGGTGCGACGCTACCAGGAAAGCCCAATTATTTTCTGCTGTTTTTCTTTCTTTGTGTGTTTTCTTTATCCGATTTTTCACTGTTTGGGTCCGGGTTTTTTTTGTGTGATTGTCTTTGTTCGGTTTTCACTTTTGAGTTGGGTTCTTTTTTGTTTTTCTACTTCTTTCTTTTCTTTCTTTCTTTCTTTGGTTTTATTTTTGTTTCATTTTTCAGTTTCCAATTATTTTCTTTGGTTTTCCTTTTTCTTCATTTTTTCCTTTTTTTGCAACACATGCTACATTTTTTATACATATTTAACATTGTTCAAATATATGTTTTAATATCTAATTTTTTCCATACACATTGTACATTTTTTATATACATTATGAAGAATAAAATAAATGCATGATTAACATTTTCTAAATATATGTTTTTGATGTGAACTTTTTTCATACACATTAGTACATTTTTGGTATAAATTAGGAACATTTTCTCTATATACGTCTAACATTTTTAAAACAAATGATTACTGTTTTTTAAATATCACATACATTTTAAGAAAACGTGAACATTTTATTACTGTATAACGACAACCTGATGCGAGCTCGTTCCGTCTGGTGTCAAGCAACACATAGACACTCTCCGTGGTCGCTCCTCTTCTGGCAGGGTTTTAACAATCAATTTCATTGTTAGAAGTTATAAGGTCAGAGGCATGCAAAGCAAGATGCCGACGTGCTGTGCAACAGGGCCACATGTCACTGTGATGGACCAAGGAGCTCCTGTGTTGTAGTCGTCTTTTCGAAGATCGAGCGCGACACCCATGAGGCGCGAGACGCCAACAGCACCGATTACGCCGGAGTGGATACCAATGGGGATGCGGGGTCATACCCTACGACGAGCATGGCCGGCCCCTACCTCCAGACCGGGCACAAGAAACCAGCACGGTTCCAACCAAGAGGACATATCATTTCATCCAGTAATAGTACATTGTTTCTTTCTTCTAGTCCTCACTGTCATTGCAACCAAGCAAGCATTGCACACCCCATTCTTCGACAAGTCGATCGACACCGCAGTAACAGAAAAAGGTTCAGAGATCCATTGGTTTGTAAACAGCCAGCACCTGAAAGTTGAGAGATCAGAACATGCTTCAAACGCTGTAACCGGGCACACATCATAGCGCCCGACAAGGCGTCCGCATCGAACAAGAAAACAATACATCCAATCTGCGCTTCACTCTCGACATACCAGCACCAATTGTTCAACAAGCAAATGCATCTAACCATCGCACTTTCTCTTCCAACACCTCGACGCTCTCTCAGAGGAATCAACTCTTCTTCCACACGGCATCAGCATCTGTGGATAGCTGAAACAACATGAACTTACCATATGGACAAAGGCACCAATAGGAAATACAAGGCGACTAAGTACATATAATAAGCATCAAATGTATCCTATCTCATTGCCCAACAAAAATAAATTACATGAACAGAAACAAAACCTACCAATCAATCAGGGAACAAGACGTACGGCACCAAGCCACAAGCTGAAATATCTCTGTGCATATGGTTAAGCAGCCTAGAGTTTATACGATAAGAATGCACTATGCTGAGGTTTGCGCTCGAGGAACTGATTTATAAAAAAGGAAACAGGGCCCATGGCAGGTGCAACAGCTGACAAGCTAGATGCAGAGGAGACATTAACGAGGCCAGCAAGTGTGTAGCTGAAGAACGGATATGAATATATGATACAGCAACACAAGGACTCATTAAATACATCTGACCAGGGAAACAAAAGAAAAAGCTCAGTGGTGCATCCATGTATACAACTCCTTTGATGTTTTATGTCTTGTTTTTTTTTTTTGTCTATAAGAATAAAGTTACTTATCCAGATCAGATGTCATAATAACAAGAATATCCTTATGCCTATCTGATTGTACATGTGACCTCCTCCTTCCGGTTTAGCAGTTCAACAGCAGAAATTTGACAGACAGCCCAAAATCAACTGTTCCACTTAGTTGACTTGAGGCACTCTATATGCATACGTAGAGCTACCAGGCAAACTATCAGTGTTATATACTACTGATTTATGGAGTAATCTGTAGTGGATTGTAATCACATATAAACAAACTGCTAGAACTGTTGTTCAGAGCAGAAACATGGGGCTGTTGTAATTAGATGATTTCTACTCATACACAGGTTATATATGAAAATAAAAGCTGGAAACTGGAAATTATGTGAACTTGACCAACTCATATAGTAGAAATTTCAAGGCCAAGGGGAACTTTGGATTACTTTAATATCAGCAACAAAGAGGCTTCTGATTTATTTGCACGATAATCTCAAGATGGTGATAATAAATAAATAGATATTATTAGTTTTTCCGATTTTTCTGAGCTTCCAATTGCACAAATAAGTTAGGCATTATATAATCACCTAAATCCCCACCAACAATAACTAACAGTAATGCAAACTATCAAACTAGGCAGCGCGGAAAAGCAAATTATCATGAAATAAATAACTGAATCATATATCTTTGCTATATAACACTGAGACCAAGTTAAATAAAATTAAGGAGATAACATGCTCACCACTTCATATAGTTGGTGCACACAATGATGGTGGGAAACCAGCATATAGTCGACCACATAATCTAGCTCTGCTAAGCTTAGCGAACAACTCAACCTGCAATGTCTTGACATCCACCGAAAAGAGCCCAAACTTGAGCTCCTCTTGTGAAGATGAGGCGCGGTATACTTGTATGAGCAGGTATCCCCCGGCTACACCAAGCAGGTCAACGCCATAATTTTCTGGCAACAGGATGAGCTTCTCTGAGTGCCATTGGTTATTTCTCAGAATGAAATAGGAGAGCCAATATGTGCCATCTTTGTTGTTGTCCTCGCCACTGTCTCTAGTGAACAACCCCAGCATTCCTTGTGCTGCCTCGACAATGACAGAACTGCTCCTCCATTCTTGTTGAGGTGGGAGGTCGATAGCAGAGAACTCCATAGTGCGCGTATCAAGCAGAACCACCTTGTTCAGGAAGAGCAAACGCCAACAGAAGCATCCATGGACAAACTGACGACCTGAGAGCCCATACTCTTCACGTGGATCATACATACTCCATTGGTCAAATGCAAGAGAATGCCACTGCCCATCCAAAGAGGAGAAGACGAGCATCAGCATCTTCATTCTGCATTGCACCAAGCACATGACCCTGAATGATAACGGATCCTCCTCGTCATCGCCGGGCGCAAGGAAAGTCTCCAGCTCGAGGAGGTCCGGTTGACGGACCAGCGCTTTCAGGTCGCCGGGGACGGCCGGCAGCAGGATGTAGCGGCGGTGCACGGGGTCGCACACGGCGAGCTCCGTATCAAAAAAATACCGATACTGGAGCTCGCGCAAATCAGCGACGCCGATTTTGGGTTGGACTGGGAGGCAGCCGGCGAGGAGGGTGCGTCCGTCGAAGAAGTCAATCGCCCTCCAGGTACGGCCGGCGGTGGAGGGGAGGAAGGAGGAGCAGGAGAAGTCGAAGCCGGCGAACGCGCGGGCGGCCACGGCGGAGGGGTGCGGAGGATGGGCGAGGACGAAGGCATTGTCGTCGACAAAGCCGATGAGAGGCGGCGGGCGGAGGGCGCGGTAGCGGCGGAGGAAGGCGTGGTCGGTGATGAGAGAGCGGAAGGAGACGCAGGCCGCGGAGGCGCGGGCTAGGTCGGCAGCCGTGGTGAGGCGGAGGAAGATCTCCTCGAGGAGCTCGCCTTGGGTTCGAAGGATCGGCGGATCCGGCGACGGTGCTGGCTGCGGCGGCGCCATCGAGCTTGCCGGCGGCCGGAATTGGGGATCTACCAAATGGACACCTTTTTTTTATGACAGACAAATGGACATCTCTTCTACTGCTTCTTCGATGGGCTTGCTCATGAATGGGCCTCCTCGCGATGTTTAACATTTTGAGTTTTTTTAGCCCCATAGTGACATGTTTTATTAATCATCAAATTTCTCTAAAATAAATCAACAATGGATACCTATGTCATCCACGAGTTTGCGAAAAATAAAATGATATGGTTCATCAACTCAATTATAGGAGGATTTTCAATCAAAACATAATTTAGCTATATCACGTTTCGTGCTCCATTAGCTTTTCAAAGGCAACGCTTGAGCCATACGTCTCCAATCGCAGTCACCGAATCCATGCAATCTACTTTCTCCGTTCCTAAATATAAATACCTAAAAAAACTTATATTTAAGAATGAAGGGAATAGTACATAAACTGTCAATGCCTCATTCCATCATTCTTTCTAGTTTCTACTGGGGTGGATCCTGCTTGCACCTGGTTATAACCGAGGCGCTCCACGGTTCTGTTTAACTTTGTGTAGTTTGGTTAGCAGCAGAGTTGGTGAGACCAATCAAAAATATTTCAGGCGCAATAGAAAAGACCAACTCAATCAATTTATTAGCCACTACAGAACTAAACACATGTCACGATCCAAGATAGTACAACAAAAGAAACTGATAACGACATGAATAGAGGTCCAAATTATGAAAGCTAAATCAATCACGTGGGCCCTTAAGAACTCTATCTTTTAAGTTGTTGTTCTTTGCTCCTCTAATGATCTTACACAATTCTTAATATCTTGTCATGCATGCCGCAGAGGCAATTTTTTTGTCCAATGTCCTTTGCAACACATGGCACCCTAAATCCTCCACCTCCGTGCCAGCGTGGTCTCTCGCCGATGAGCTCTTCGACAAAGTTGTCAAGCTTCTCCACACTCACATTTGGCATCACAACCACATGTGCAATGCTTCCCTCGCATGCGAGCTGCCACTTGTGTATAAATGCCTCGTCTTGTGGCCTCTCGAACACCACTGTGCTACTCAACTCGTTCAAGTACGCGCTCACTCCCGCCTCCCTCAGACGGTTCGCGAGGTGATGAGCGTTTCGCAAGCACTTCTGGACCTCTTTACGGATGCCTCTATAACCCTTTTTGTTCAGCGTGTACCAAAGGAACATTGGTGCGTGCCCGTTGCGGCTCCCCATGATCGTCGCGTCTCTGGATGATAGGTATTCGATGTCGGTGGAGAGCACTTTTACATGCTCAAGCCTAGTTATTACGACGCCACATGGTACTGGACATCCCATGAACTTGTGGCCTGATACGCTTACGCTTCCTATAGGCTTCTTGAATGTTACCTTTGGCGCCTAGAGGAAAATAAAGAAAAAGTAGGTTAGTTATGTTGCACTCTAGATTTATAAAACTTGTTATGCGTGTGCTAATTAAAAACCATTTACTGCTTAAAAATTAACATGACCCACTTGTTTGATAAATGGCATCATAAGGCCAGCTAGAGCACCATCGCAGTGGATATAGAATCGATCTCGGAACCCACATTTTTCAAGCGTTCTTATGATCCTGTCAAGATCATCGATGGCTCCCTTGACAGTTGTTCCTGCCAGAAATAAAAGCAAAATAAAAAGAGTGTCAAAATCAGCCATAAAACAGAGACACTTAAGCAAAGCATTTTTTGGACCATTCTGATGAAAATGTGAAATCAAGATGGCAACCTATATTCACATTAACAATCGCAGGCCTCCCGGGGTTCCGCGACAATTTGGACTTAAAATCCGCACAGTTCATCTCTCCAGAAACTAGAGTGTCGATCTCCACGCACTCGACTCTATACATCCTAGCTGCCTTGAAGACGGAGTAGTGCGACTCACGAGACGCGTATATGATCCCATCAGGAAAAAGCTCCCTCCTGCATATGAAAATCACAACTAAAGATGGGTTCTCGGTCATGTGCAAAATTTATGCAAGATAGGTATATAGATACTAACCCGACTAATAGGCCGTGGAGGTTCCCTTCGGTGCCGCAGTTAGTGATGTATCCCCAGTATTCATCCTGCTCGAGGTCCCAGAGGCGGGCGAACCAGTCGAGCACGGCGACCTCGAACTGTCTGGAGTGAACACCATAGTTGCTCTCGATGAAAGGGTCACCGAGATTGTTGATGGAGAAGTTATGGAATTGGGCCATCACACTGAAGTCGAAGTCCAGGTTGTAAGGGTACCCTGTGAAGGACAAACATTTGCATGAGAAATCAATTTTTGCAAAATAGTATAATTTGCGTGATGAATTTTCTACAATTGTATATAATTCGCAATGGCCAAACATGTGAGATGCGTTCTTTGTAGGGACATGTGACATGCGTGTATATTATGAAGTGTGCCTATCTTTCAGGGAATATATTAAGGTATGACTTTGTTGAGTCACAAAAACAAATATGCACGACCTTTTTCAACAAAAAAGATATGCATGACTTTTGTAGGCAAGTTTGTGGACCTGGTACCCCAAGAAACCCACAAAATTCTAACACTGTTCGTCAACCAACTAAGGAGGAGAGAAAAATATACAATTCGAGAAGTAGTATACAAGTTCTTAGAAGATCTTTTTTTTTTAGAAACAGTTCTTAGAAATTTAAACCCTTTTGTTTTGAAAAACTTATTAACTCACTTAGTAACTCTACCTTTTGCTACTAATTGTGTAACTAGTTTAGTTTGGCCCGGGGACAAGCCTCCTTTTCGGAATCGGAAAGAAAAAAAAAGGAATAGTTCTATTTGGGCAGAGCTCTAGCTTCCTGTGGTTTGGGACATCATCGGTGTATTTGTTTTTCTTACTGCGGTGATTTGGCCTATTTATTCTGATCTCCCACGGGAGCATTTTTAAAATGAATTTTTTAGCTGCTCAAAATTTTCTCATGCAGCGCCGCCACGTTGCACACACTGACACACACGAGCGTGCATGGTTAGTCGTCCGCACGCCAGCGCGAGGCATGCGTGCAAGCCCTAGCCGTGCACCATGATCGGCTCGTAGCAAGATCGATGGAGCTGGCCGTACCCAGGTGGTGGGTGGTCCTCTCCTGGAGGTGTTGGGCGAAGCCGGCGAGGAGCGCGGCCACGTCGTCCCGCCGCTCGGCCGCCGCCTCCGCGTCCACGGGCGGCTCCAGCACCGCGAAGCCTTCCACGGCCACACGTGCCGCGTGCTTGCCCGTGTCTGCTACCACCGCCACCTGCGGCAGACCGTCAGTAACCGGCGGGACACCACCACCGCCCACGCCGCCGGGATGGTTCTGGAGGACCTTCTGTTGGCAGTGGTGATCGGCCGCCGCCGGCGAGCCTACCAGCATCTCTCCTCCTACGACGGCGTCACTGTTCTTCTCTACCATCTTGCTAGCTAGCTACCAACCGCGCCACACCTCAAAACTGTAGTATGAGAGAGAGAGAGAGAGAGAGAGAGAGAGAGAGGTGGGAGAAGGATCGGGGATGGCGTGGGATTTATAGGCGAAGGAAGGAGAGAGGTGGGCGGAGGGGAAGCTGTAGCGTGCACGCCGCGTTGTGGCGGAGCAGGGAGGGGCGCCCCCTCGGAGGCGGGTAGAGCCGCCGCCCGGGCGCCGCGTCCTCGCCTCGTCGATGGCTACGTGCTAGTGCCTACTGTTTGGTGACATGCGCGTGCGTCCCGGGCGGGGCGTCCCTTTCGTCGTCGGCGAGAGAGGACGGTGGCGCGTCCCTGTCACCGGGTAACACCACGTACGTGGCAGCTGGCTAGCTAGGTCGGTCCATCAGTTTCTTTACTTGGTAAGTGGATCGGTCGATGCCATTGGCCGGGAGGAAGAAGAGGTGGGCGAGATAGCTAGGCGCGGGGACGGGACGCCGCCCGCCCGCCTACGTGTACGTGATGGATGATGTCCGTCCACTAGCTAGCAGCTTTGCTTCGCTATCAGAGGTAGGTAGGTACACGCTAAAGGGAGGCACAGATAGCTAGCCTAGAGCACGGATGCACCATGTGGATCGAGCCGGCTGTACCCAGGGGAGGCGACACATTGCTTGTCGTATCTGCACTGCATACAGATTGCGATCGGTATCATTAGAGCATTTTCAACGAGGGCGCTAAAAAATTTATACAGCGTTAAAATAATGTTTTTTAATGCGGTTGCAAGGCGTTTGCTACGACATGCGCTCCAAAATAAGATGCGCCATTGCAGCTCCAGCATGCGCTACAAAATCCAGCCAAGAGTTCATAGCATGGTTCAAGCCAACATCACATATACTCCATACGATACAAATAAAAACGATAGTACGATGGAAATATATTACATAAAACTTGGAAACTAGATAAAACTAAAACTAAATAAAAACTAGACTACTCTTCATCGTCCTCGCTACAGTCGGACGTCTAAGAAACGAGTCCGCCCACCGCTCTTCGTTCGAGTCCCATGTCGTGTCCGGGTTCTCCGACTGGAAAATCGTCAATGCCTTGCGCCTATGTTTCTCATTGCGTTCCGCAACTCGCTCCGTCCTCTACGTTCAGAACGCGTGTTGGTCGACGACATCCTGCGGGAAGTGCTCGCGCCACACCGTCATTGCCTGTTCATCCATCTCGGCAATGAGGAGACGGCACTCCCGCCTTTGCTGGATGCGGCGGTCCTCCGCGGTGATTAGCCGCGCGGGAGGCGCGCGGGCCTGCGCCTCCTCGCGCGTCCAGACTTCCGGGAAGTTCTTCTAGACCGTGTGATAAGGGCACGACAGACCTCGGATGCGCCATTGATTTTGCCCGATCTTTTACGATGCAACGAACTCTTCCAAGATCCACGATAAAATCTCCCTATTACGCGAAACAATACACGTAACTTGAAAATGGGGTGACGACGACCAACAAACAATCCCTCGACGCACGAGAAACCTCCCGCCAAAGTAGGCGTAACCAGCGCGCAACCCGTCGAGAACGACGGACCTCGAGCCAAGTGCAACTTTCACGTAGAAAATTCACACATAATAAATACCATGGACACCCAAAGAGGATCGCTTAATAATCGATACACGACATTGTCTAACTCTCAAAAAATAACCTGATTTCGTGTGACACACCTTGGCTTTATATATCAGCCAACTCAAACTTGGCCTAAGGCCCTCACGCACGCACACCAACATGTCTAAAAGCAGGACTCCTTTTACATCTAGGAATTACCATATAAAACAAACCGACTAAATTCTAAATTATATTATTATGATGTAGTTTTGATTGGTTAACTACGGTGGACCCCAACCAAGATCACGGAGGGAAAGAAATAGCTGCAGCAATATCTTGTACGTTCTCCAAGCAAACTCCTTTCTCGGTAAATATAAAAACAGAAAATAGCAGCTTCTAATTTTATGCCTCCAATTCAGCGTTGACCCCCCATGAGAATAAGTTTTCCCTGGTGTGCACGATGCCATACTTATTTCTACATGAATCTCCACAGCTCACGCGAGGAAGGAAAAATATATCCATTGCATGTACGTGCTTGTTTTGGACTCCTTGTACATGCATGCGTCCATCGTGACTGGTTTTCTCCCGATCCAAGTCAAAACCATGAATACTTCTTCTTAAACCATGAATTGTATCATCATGCATGCAGTCTATATTAACCAGTGCAAGCATATACTTGCCGGCGTAACTCAGCCGTAAATATGTTCCAGCATATACATTGTTGACAATAACTAATGAAGCAGCGATAACCTGGTCCTCGCCAGCGGCTTGTACATCGTCAGTGTCGTTACGAACAGAATCAGAGTTGGCCATATCACCGTGGCCTCCCGAGCCGCCACACCGCCGCGTCGTACGCGCGGGCGGCCTCTTGGGAGGTCTCGAACGTCCCGAGCTCGGGGCGTGTATCACCGGGGCGTATCTTCGCGTAATACACGCCGGAGGGGCGGGTGCGGACGCCGTGGTAGCCGTAGCTGCTCCGGGCACGCGGCGGCATGGTGGTGGCGGGGGAGAAGTCGGCGAGGGTGAAGAGAGAGGCAACGGAGACGAGGAAGAAGGGCGCGGCGGCG
>CBMN010752815.1:0-11831 GCA_000582825.1 Hordeum pubiflorum
ATTGCTGTACCATGTTCGTGACATGCGTCAGTTCGTATCCTGGGGACTGACGTATGTCGGCCCTCTATCGGGGTGCCACAGAAAAGTAAATCCATATTAACTCAGGCTGGTTGGAAGAAAGTTAGTGAAATTTTAAATCTCATGAAGTACATTAATACTTTCTGTTCACATTTGTTTCTTCCCTTTTTCCCCGCAGAGAGGTGTGAACTGTTGAGTCGTGAAATGGGTAGATCAGCCCTGGCCTATTATTATGCAGAGGTGCCTGCTCAAGCTTTGGCAGATGTTGCATAAGGGCAATGATGATTGGAAAGCATAGAAAGAAGAGATAAGGAATCTTAAAAATGACAATGAACAAGTGATCCTTTAGCTCAACAATCTTGACAGGCAGGAGAAACAACTGGATATTGATCATAAAGAGCTCAAGTGCATTCACGCATCTCTCACAGGTGTCGTTCGGAATCTTAAGGAGGAGAGAGACGAGACCAAGATGGACAGGAATTTTTTGGAGGAGGAGGTAAACGTGATGAAGGAGAATAAGAACAAGATGGAAAGCGTCGTCTATGATCTCATGGAGAAAGGGTTTGTGAACAGGGATGAGCTTCTCATGATCAAGGCAATTATCGAAGAATGATCGTTAGGAATCCTGTCGAATGTGCAGCGTTGGGAAAAATATTCATCTGGTATAAATTTATGATTGGACATGTAATCGGGTGTTGATGTTATTTTTACAACCTCGCAAAGGCCGCGTAGTTGTAGGGTTCTATATACATGCATGCTAGACATGAATGCTGCATTGAAATATTAATGGGGCTCCAAAAGACCCATGTGATGCTGGTCATCTAATGTTTTTTTTGTAAACATCATTAGTTCATTCCAAGTGACATACATTACCTGCATGAGGCACGTTCATCCAAGGGCGAGGAGCACGGCTCTGCATCTATTAGAGGCACGCTTCTACATACATCGTGCCTCTGTGTGTTCCAAAATTTTCCACGGACATGTTCACTGTGAGAGGCACAGCCATGTGGTCACGAGATGCATGGTTTTAAAAGCATCAGGATAACTGAGCTCCGGTGTCTTAAAGGCACTTGTCAGAGAGAGAAGCACGGATGTGCACCTCTGAGAGGTACATATTTCTATTGTAGAGACTCACGTTCATCATTCATTCATCAGAGCCACTGATCGACTTACCTAAGAGCGTGACACACAGACGTGAAGACGTGCCATAGGAGACGTTGTGTTCATGGTACAAGGAGGGGAGGAGAGGGGAGAGGTCGAGTGGTAGATGTAGGCACAGCCTTGAAGGTACGAGACCCACTGTTTTACATGGAGCTCGGACTTGCCTCTCCCTGTTTTTAATCGTTTACAGGCATGAGGCACGTTCATCCGATGGCAAGGAGCACCGTCATGACTCTATTGGACGCACGGTCTGAACCTGATTCATCTTCGTGTTCCTAAGATCTAGTGGCCGGACCCTCGACCACCACGACAACCCATAGGACGGTGTCACAAGTCCGGCGAGCCTTGCCCTCTCGGTGCCAGGGGCATTGGACTCCATCTCCATCTCCATTGCTAGGGCCGCGGCGCTTACGAGCAGCAGCGCTCTGTGCGGTGGAGGATAACTGAGACGGGGAGGGGAGGAGCGACTAAACTCCAGTGCCTTGTCTGTATGATAGGTGTGCCAGATAAAAGTTGGGCCCACCTATCATAAACCCAAACACGGGTGGAAGTACTCTCTGTGTTCCAAATGTTTTTTGCCGACTCGTCTAACTATATGATTCACGGAGGTGATGCCTCTACAGGCACGGTTCTGAATCAAGCAGAGTCACATTGTTGCTTCTTCGTGTTCCTAATGTTAACGATGTCTCGTTTACTCATAGAGGCACGAACGTAACGACACGACAGGCACGATCCTATGTTATTCAGACGCACAGTTGCCGGTCCGTTTAAATCGCGGTGACGTCACGTTTAGCGTGAGAGGCACGAGCATGAAGGCAGGGGCGGCACTATTCTAGGAGCAGCAGAGGCGCGGCTGTGCCCCAGCTTTCACAATGTGTCAACTGGCATGATCATTATGAGAGGCACGCATGTGAGGACACTAGCGGCACGGTCGACCAATTTACTGATCTGTTGTGCAGTAGACGCATGGCCCTAAGCCTTGTAGAGGCACAAAATTACATCCAGCAGAGGTAGGGTTGTTTGTTTGATTGACAAAAGGGCCAGCCACCGTTCTGACCCACAAGTCATATGATCAAAGGTGGGGCCGATACAGGCATGCTCGCCACGTCGGCCTGACGACGGGTCCCATGCGGACTCGCCCGGAATACCGGCGGTCCGACGCACGCTTCGTCCGTTGTCGTGGTGTGAACGCCGCGTGTCGCCGCCCCGGCTCACGCGAGATCAAATCCGGCTATTTAAGATGGGCGGCGTGCCCAAGCCCTGGCACATCCGCCTCTTCCCTCTCTGCACCGCCACCCGAGCACGTCCGTCTCTTCTCTGCCGATCTCCCACGCTCTCCGGCATTGACATGGTCCGGCGTAAGATCACCACATACATGATGCTCACGCCGGAGCGCCAGATGCAGATCGAGGCGGAGATCTAGGCTTGGCGCGCCGCCCATATTGCTGCGGGTCCGCATCCGGACTTGCCGGAGCCGGAGCAGGAAGAGGAGGAGGAGCAGCAAGAGGAGGTGCTGCCGGAGGCGATGGAGGAGAAGGCGGACCAGCCTGCTCCGTTCTTCAACATGGAGGAGGCGGAGGCAGAGTTTGTTGTCCCCCAAGCCGAGGAGATGGCGCAGCAGCAGGCCATCTTGGATTCCATCCAGGATGAGGTAGAAGTGGAGGTCAACCGCAGGCTCATCCGGCCGAGGCAGGCGGAGTCCCTCTTCGACGAGCTCGGAGCGGAGATAGCAATGGAGGAGGCCGCAGTTGAGCAGCCGGAGGCGTCGGAGGAGGCGGAGGTGCAGCTGGTGCGAATGTATCCGCCGAAGGGCACAAAGATAGTTGACATCTCTGACGAGGAGTAGCTGTGTAGTACGTAGGTGTATTATTTTGCATGCTTTTGTTTGGATATGAGAATCTAGTATGAGTTGTCCGGATGCGGTGGTGCTAATTTGAGGCGTGCCAGGTCACTGACTCCCCGCGGGCGTTTGACGGGTCATATTTGGCAACCGTGGTTGTAGATGCTCATAGAGAAGCACGGACGTGAGGTCACTACAATAACGGTTATACATAAAGTAGATGCATGGTCTTGCCTCTCTATATTCTACATGTATAACCTTTTATGCCAAAACACATCTAACAGAAAATGGAGTTAAAAGACTATACATCAGTGATATATGCTCGATTGTTCACCCAGATCATTAAAAGGGCACCATATGGCAGGAATTCGACACAGGCCTAATGAAAATACTGTAAAAATTGGGGGATCTAAGTAAAATGGAAGCACCGTAGAGGGAAGAGAGGAACGAGGTAGACGTTCACCGAGAGAGCCATGACCGTCAGGTTAGCAACAGCATGGTATTTGGTAAAACAGATGCGTGGTGGTGCCTCTGCTGACACGATCACTATGAAAGGTAGGGTCGTTAGGTCCCCAAGTGTTCCGCTGTCTTGAATAAAGCATATGCATGGTTTTACATTAAGCAGAGCCACGGCCGTGACTCGGTGTTCCAAGTATTTCCACCAATAGAGGCAAGGACGTGGTACTACAACAAAGGCACGTTCATTGTCAGAGGCACGACCATGATGTCACGAGCGGCACGTGCAGCGAAGGCCCGGCCGGGGGCCGGTCGCTCGTTCAGTTCCCAAAGAGAGCCACACGTTCACTCGGGAGAGGCCAAAGAAGAACAAAATATATTGCAACTAATAGCTAGCTTTGTTGAGTGTCTGAATTTGTGATGTGTGTCTGAATTTGTGTTGTCTGAAGTGCATGGTTTTGGCAATTTCCAGACGCTTGGCGACTCTATAAAATGTTGTAGTATCATCTATCTATTATATATAAAAAGCGCTTAATGGGTTAACTATAGAAAAGAGAATTTCACTAGAAATTACCAAAAAAAATAGAAATAACTGGCCGTTAATCTGGTGGACCCATAACTTAAAAGATAAAATTGACGGATTGGATCTAACTCGTAGGAAAGCATATGCTGTGTCAAAATATCGTTCCCGCGTCCCTACGATTCAGCTACACCATAAATTAGTTTTTAAGATACCTTGACTCCATCGTGAAAAGAAGATCAAAAAAATACAGGGCCATGCCATGCATTAGTTTTCCCATTATATGAGTTCATCGTTGAAAGAAGAGGAAACAAAATAGGCTACAAACTCCCCTTCCCTCGTGCATGCTGTCGCCGCCAGAATCCCATGACTACGGCCGACTCTCCTGCCCTCACACGCGCCGCCGCCTCTAGACAATCAGTCCCAGGGCTTCGACGGACTCGAGTCCTCTCGGATGACGCCGCCATGCCCCCGTCAAGACTAGGCCTCCAGCCTGTGCATGGAGTCCACGGTCTCAGGTTCATCCTTATGAGGCACGCCAAGATATCTTGCCATCATCCTAGCCCATATGGGATATCTGATGCTGACATCTTTGTTTGGCAATTTTGATATAGGAAGATCCTTTCTAGCAGGTTGTTGCATCTGTATTGCCCTAAGAAACTGCTAGATGGAGCACTGATCATGGCCAGGATGAACAATGTACACAGCACCGGCTGCTGGCACATTAGCTAGATGCTTCATTCCTTCAGATCTGGAAGTTCTCCCATAACATGAGATATATGCATGCTGCAGGTGAATCTGCATACCTTTGAAATCCATGGCTGGAGGAGGCAGCGACCACATATTCAATTTTTCATGTGTACTTCATCCTTTCTTGCAAATCAGAGAACGTGGATTGGTTTGTGAATGAACAAACCACGATGGTTACTAAATGCATTGGTGTGTGATTTTTTTGTTCCGTGCTTTAAAATTTTGCTTCTCATTTTTTCTTGTGATGCTAAGAATTGTCAAAGAATTGCAGCAAACAGAGGAATCATTCATGGATGAAGAGGAATAATGCTACTGTATCTAACAATCGAGGTAAGCTGCTGCAGTTTGCTCCTGGGCAACAAGTTAATTATTACTAACAGCATCAACACTAGCTCTACGGAAGATTTGTCTCACACCTCAGCTGGATGCTTGATTACCTTATATTTGCAGTTCTCCCATAACCCAAAACAGATCGATGCATGCTGTAGGTATAGCTGCTCCTTGTACACGCACGTGTAATTGTGTATGCTTCAATGTAGAGTCAAACTACTCAACTCACATGTTTGTGCACAAACAAAAAATTCATGTTCAGTGCAAATCGGGTGTAATCAACCTGTTTATTTTGTCATTTGATGACTAAATAATTGGCAAGAAAGAAGAAGAGGCATTAGCAAAAAAATGATCGTTTTTGGGTAACAGATGAATATCTCGCTCCATTGAATTTTGTTGTCATGACTCTTATTCTGGTAGAACTCTTTGGTTGTGCCCGTTGCAGAACGTGGCAAACTATTGTTTCTCATGGTCTCACTTAGTTATCGTTTAATTGTAGATTGGATGTGATTTTCGTCCCATGCAGCAAAGGAGAATATCCAGATTTGAAATTGAATCATAGGAAACAACAAATATGGGGGAAGGGGGGCCGGGCAATACAATGCAAAGCTTCCTATCAGTCATCCATCTGATTAATCCGTACACATAAGATATGCATGGCATGTTGGATTTGTCGGTCTACAGCAGGTTTGATGTGCTTTATAACCTACGCATTAGTTAGTCCAAGGGGAGATTGCAACGCCGATACAGCCTACCGACACAGTGATGCCATGGGGCTGCGCATGATTTGTTTTCATCTGGTGCTGCAAATTCATTGCTAAGCAGAGGAGATCCATCCGTAGGGCATGTGGATATCAACTTCAATCTCCTTGACTTTTAAAAAAGGGGAAATAATTTCAAGCTGGGACTGTAAATATATTTTATTATCTGGAAAAGTGTAAAGTTTGCATATGCATTTGAATTAACAGGGAGTATGCCATTCGTTTGAATCTTAAACAATCATGTTGCTAATATCTCAAAGGGAGTCAAAATTCTTGGCAGGATCGTATGGGTGCCAAATATGAACCTACATGTTCAAAGTGGTGGTTCAGCAGGAAGATGCAACGCTAAGGTTAGTGTAACTGAATGGAATTTCATGCTTTTGTTTTCTTATAGAATTTTGAGTGTTCATTAGTGAGCTAAATTAAGAAAAATTAAAAATTAATACATGAATTGAACTACTGTGCTGATCAAAACCCTAAATACATGTTGTTAACTAAAAACGTAGTATCCTTACAATATTGTCTACTGAAGTGCGTGTATGTTAAGTGAAATATTATTTATGGCTTGTGTGCAAGGATCCAGTCAGTTTTGTAAGTGAAGAATAATGAATTGTATGCAGGGTACATGTCGTGTTTTTCTCAGTGTGCTCTTCACTTTCAAGCAGAAGAAGTAAACAATTTAGTTTATATGTCTTTAATTCCCACATTGGAATGTATTTTCCGTATGATAACAAAAAACTTACTATTCAAATTGAAGATATTAATGACGATAAAAATGTTTACCGTGGAATTATAGATATATGAATCTATTACATATTAAAAATGCATAACTACGGTGGTGCCAATGGTGGGTGTTGATTAAAGATTAATCCTTGTATACCTTCATGTACAACTAAATAAACGCTCCTGCAACACCTATTGACTAAAAAAATGTTCAGTGGCTGATCAAGTGATTTCGGTAACTTCCTATGTAATATAATCAGCGATGCTTGGCGTGGGTGCCGATACACGTAATACATTCATACTGTCATGTACAGGTACGCTCTACCAATAGCTATCCATTGGTAATGATTGTGCTGTTACTTTCCTGATCAACTGATTTCGGACTACTTCCTATGTAATATACTCTTCATGAGTTTAATGATTTATGCCAATGCTAATTTACGACAACTTTTGTAATCATATAATTATCTATATTTCACATAGATCTTATTTCCACCAATTATTCGCATTGCGACCAACACATTCTTGACCATCTAGTGTAATAGTTGTATTTTGTTGTGGATAGGAAAATACTTTAGTTGTGCGGGTCTAGCGTGCAACTGACCCTTGGTACATGCACATCTCTTGCTAATTTTTTCATTCCATATTAGCATTCAGATTCTCTAACAATTTTATGTTTTTGTTATTTCATGCTGGTCTTAAACTATTGTTATGGATTGGAAAATCAATTTTTAAACCGATCTACTATGGTTCTACCCATAGATATAAAACATTTAAATTATTTATTCTTTTACTATAGATATTCAAAAGTTAAGTTAATGGAAGAAGCTCAAGCTTAATTTTTGTAAGGGAAGAACATTCTCCATGTTCTATTAAGGATGTGTGCCAATAATTTGCTGCACAATATAACAAAATATAGGTTGTGCTCAATGTGTTCTATTCTAATATCAATTGAGTCCGCTCTTTTATTTCTCATGCTGCTAATGTAGCTCCAAGATTGATCTACCTGGGACCAAATACATTGTTAGAGTTATTATATTCTTGTCTAAATAAATATCATGCGATGTTAATTATGCAGTTATTATATACACAATTCTTATATCCATGTATTTAAAAGTCACCTATCTAAATTCTACATCCCTTCCAGCGATTACATGGACTTGCAAACTTCGTCTTTATGATTTGTCAATTGTTTCAAACATTAAACTTATAAACTGGTAAAGTATTCAGTGTTTTGTTGTAATAAGCCCATCTTCAATGTCGGTAAAGGTTGTGGACAATAGACCCAAAGTGGTCGGACCCTTCACCGGACACTCCGCAAGCATGAGCTACGTGCACCAGACTGCCATTTTTATTGATGGTTGTGAAAATCCTATGTATCATTAGACATTGCAGGATCTATAAGTTAGTCAAAATTAGCACCCATACATGCTCTTGATGTTTTTCCTCTGAGGACATGTTTTCGATCAATGAGTTCTTATATGCACCCAAACCGCTTTATAATTTTTGACATAGTATTTCTTATATGCACTCATGATGTTCGTTGCTCGGATCGTTGATGCTTTGATGTTCAAGCATATCTATGTCTTGAAGTGTACACCACTTCAATGTTGTCGATTTTCCTAATGCGATAATGTGTGCCTGCATAGAAACTCTTACGATAGATAAACCCAAATTTCATGTATGCTAAATATGGTCATGTCAAGGAAAATAAGATAGTAAAACACATAGTGAGGTTCCAGAACTATTACTTACATTGAAAGTAATCACTACAAAATGTTAACCACCCTTCATGCTTTTATACGCCGTTCATTACCTAATAATGTAAATGCTACATTAGGATATAAATTTGTTATCTCCTAAATACACATTTCCCACATTTTCATGGCATTCAACATGATGCAGAGTAATTCACTACACTCAAGTATTATTTGCCTGGGAAATTATTTCATTGTAGTAAAGATTAATCATTTGTCCTTCATGTGGGATACATTGCAAGATAATTTAGTAGGGAAACTGAGTACCATATGTTTGATGTTTTCAATGAGCTCAAGCACCAAGGAACAGACGAATGCCATATATTTTTCATATTGAAAATGATATTCAAGCTAATGCTTGCAGGTGTGCTAAAATAATTATTCGTTTTTGCGTCCAATAGTTAAATGTTCATTTGCAAAGAGATATTGTTTCTTATATAATAATGAAGATTGTATGTGTGCTTTCCATTGCGAAAAGAGATGCTCTTCTAATGTACTCCCTGCGTTCTGTATTAGGTGTCGCTGATTTCATACAACATGGTGCTTAATTGGAGAAGACAAAGTTTATGTTAAGAGTCTGTTTTACTATTACTTATAGGACTCAATACAAAAAAGCATAACATAAGAATCAAATCATAAAATGTTCATACTTATTTTGTAAAAAAGATTGTTCATAAGAAAAACTTTAGGAAAATTTATTTGATGATATGTTTAAATATAAATAAGAAATTTAGAATACCTAAGACACAAATATATATTCATAGAAGTCTTATTTATAACTGTGAAATCTGACAAATAAAAAACAAAACATATCTAAGACAAAACATTTCTTAAGACAAATCAAAGAATATTTTGTCATACCATAAAAAATTCTAGCCCGCGCATCGAGCGGGCCATTTTGCTAGTTAAGATAAAAAGACATAAACTTGCAGACATCACATAACAATGTGATAACAATCTTAGAGACGGTGCGAAGCGTTCAAGTACATGTTTAGACAAAAACCCAAACTAAAAAAATAAGTGAATCTAACTCTGTCATCTTGAGAACTGTTTTCAACAATCACATGTGAATGGATCCGGCAAATCCAAGCCTGGGCACTGTTTCATCCATATATACGTTACCAAGTCCACGTCCATGTGATTGCAGGATGTTGATAACTTAAGGCGAGCACATCTAGAAGCCTTGTTGTCCCACAGAAGAACCTTCCGTTGCTGTTTGTAAAATTCTTCCGTGAAGACTTGGTGGCGCAGGCTCCACGAAATCCCCTCCCCTCCCCTCCCCTCGCGTCGCCCCTCAGGGGCAACTCGAGGGCGACCCAGATATCGGTCGGCGCCACCCTCCCCCCACGCATCGCACCTTGCCGCCGCCAGAGGCCGCCGCGAGCTCCCCGTGCAGACGCTGATGAGGGTGGTGGCGGGGTCTTCGGTTCCGCTTCCTCCCTGGGAGCGGACCTAGGGTTCCAGGCGGTGGCCTGGTGGTGTGGGCGGCGTCTCCCCGGCAGCGGGCGGCGTTCGCTGGAGTTCGGGCTGCCTCCCCTCGGCTGCGTGGGTGGCAAGGCAGCGGTGGACCTGGGCGTCGTGCGAGGGGCTCTCCGCAACCCTCTGCGCCAGATCTGAAGATGGTCCCTCATTGACTGCAGCTGCCTCCTCCACGTCAGATCCGGCCCGATCTGGTTGTTCGCTGCGTGGATGTGGAGTGGGGTGCTCTGGATCGGGGTAACCCCTTGGCCTCCGGCGGCGGCGGTGGCCACCTCGTCAATGGCGCTTCGGGCGTCGCTCTCCTTCCTGAAGGTGGCGTTGAGGTCCACCTCCCCCTCCTCCCCCTTCCCTGCACCCGGGTGAAAGCCCCCGACTTTTGTTGGATGGCGGCGGTGCCATGGCGGCGTCGTTACCTCCCTGAAGGTGCCGTTTTGGGTCTGTGGGGAGGTGGGTAGGCTGTTGCGTGCTTCGGGTGCCCTGGTGGCAGCGGCTTCTCCTTCCCGTGGTGACTCCTCGCTATGGACGGCTGGTTCCCTCCTATGGCCGCTGTGCTCTCCCCCGCGTGGTCCTGTCTATCTGGCGGATCGACGCCCACGGCCTGGGCAAGAGGGGATAGTGGTTCCCTCTTCGACGACTAGGACGGGCGGAGGGTTCGAGATGGTGACCTTGGCATGCTCTGGTTCCTCCTGGTGGATTTGTTGCTCAATTCATTGCCGTATCTTCCTCAGACGCCCTTGTTCCATGGCCTGCGTCAACGACATGCTTCAACTTTGGGCGGCTGCTTGTGTTCGATGTTGTTTGGGGCTGTCTTGCCCACTGCCTTCCGCCGGCCTGACATCTATTTGTTTGGGCTTGCTCTCGGGGAGTAGTTGCCTCTCCGTTGACAGCGCAGAAGCACTCAAGCCTTTGTTGGCTTCCGGTGCTGGTTCATCCCTTCCGGTGCCGCGATTCCCCTCCAGCACTTAGATCTTCAAGCTAGCCTTTTTCTTCTATGTTCGTTGCGTTTGTGCTTTCCTTTATCGGCCGCTGCAGGGTTGCATCCCTGCTTTCTTTTCTTTCCTGGTTGTAATGCTTGTGTTCGTTGTAATCCTGGCCGGTTGATGGCTTTGTTAATTCAAAGCCGGGCAATGCTCGAGCCCTTCTTGGGCTTGGGTTGCGCCTTTCCTCTAAAAGACTTGGTGGCGCAAAACTTAAGCCTCATGGTCTCTAGCTCCCTTGCATTCAGAATAAAGAATGACGCAACTTCAATGTTTTTCCGGCAGTGCTTGTATTTTTCCAATGTTACTGACGAATGTCATGTTGTTTGAGGAACAGCGGGTGCTTATGATGCCACTTATTTGTTACACCTTCTTCAAGACCGACACCTCCCTACCATACATGAAGACTAAAAATACTTAATAATGCCTATAAAGAGATGGTAATAGCTTTTCAATATTTGTGAAAATCATCACCTCGCTAAGCAAGTTCTGTAGACTTCAAAAGTATTGCATCAAGGCAACGACCTTGTCCAGGTTGAATAACATGTGGATAAGCAACGCCTTGACAGACTGAACCACTGTTGATAGGCTGACTATGGACAAGGCCTTCATTGAGCGTATACCATAAAACTAATAGAATAAACGTTGGATGACATGAAACTAATGTGCTCAAAAGAATGCAGCTCAGCGTATTGGGGAAAGTCAGTACCTGAATAACCGTAGAGCCAAACACAATCTTGGAATCAGGGTATCCTGAATAAAATTTACCCAGCACCTCAGGTTTAGGTGCACAAATGACAGTTATCTCCAAGTGTCTGCTACGAATGTCATGAATCAACCGTACAAGTGAGGGGGCATCCTTGATAACGAGTTTGCCATTATCTCAAAGGATACTAATGCTTTCAAGCATAGGTGAGTTTATTCTGATGCAATGCTCTAGGTTATTGCAAACAAGCAGCAGCAACTCATTAGTAGAAAACAGGCCATTAGTCCCGGTTGGGAAGGACCTTTAGTCCCGGTTCCCCAACCGGGACAAAAGTATAGAGACTAAAGGGTCCA
>CBMN010752836.1:0-12317 GCA_000582825.1 Hordeum pubiflorum
GAACACGAGAGAGAGAGAGAGAGCGAGAGAGAGAGATCACATAGCTACTTGTACATACCCGAGGCCCCGAGGGTGAACTAATAACTCCTCGTCATCAACACCGTCGGAATGATTAAGATGGCCTACGATGGTGATTACCCCCACCCCCCGGCAGGGTGCCGGGACAGGGCTCCGGATGAGTTTTCTTCNNTACAGAGGCTTGCGGCGGCGGAGTGGAATTCTAGGTTTTTTTCTGAGGGTTTCTGTATATGGGATTTTTTGGCGTTGGAATCACGCTAAACAGAGCCACGAGGTGGTCCGAAGCCATCAGGGTGCACCCAGGGGGTGGGCGCACCTTGTTGGCTTGGCACTAATAGCCCACCCCCTCCGGTGGTTCTTCATACAAGTATTGCTCATATGTTCCAAAAAAATCGTCAAAAAGTTTTGGGAGATTTCGAGAACTTTCACTTTCTGCATAAAAAGCAACTCCATGGTAATTCTACTGAAAACAGAGTCGGTCTGGATTAGTTCTAATTAAGTCATATAAAGTGCATCAAAACCATATAAAAAATATTGTAAACATAGGTAAATATGGCATGAATACATAATAAATTATCGATACATTGGAGACGTATCAGAGGAGGACGAGAAGCCACGAGCAGAAAGGGTTGTCAAAGTCTTTCAAGCAGGAGCGCCGAAAGGGATGATCCTCTGGAGTGAGGATGAGCATAAGTTCATTCATCCATCCTTCGTTTCCATTCAATAAAAAGATGTGTTGCTTCTCTAGATTCTTGAGTAGTTACTTCTGATGATTTATCTATACAATCGCCATGTGCTGTTTGGGTGGATATTGTAAATATGATGCTCTGTAGTTTACCTAATCTAATGGCACTTATGTGGGAATATGTCAGTAGAGTTCCTTTGTGTGATTTGGAAAATTAATGTTATTGCCTTTGTTATATTGACCATAAAGTTGTGTTGGTGCTCAAGATGCCTTATTGGTTTCTTCGGATGATTGATCCGTGTAATTAGCATATGGTGTTAACCTACTCTGCCGGCACCGTGGTATGAATACATTAGTTGATCCTCTTTTTGTTTACTCGCTGTTAACTTTGAGTCTGCCCTACATTTTCTTCTTGGATTTTGCCACAGTGCCGAGTCAAGTAAAATAGGATTATTTGTAATGGTAATGCTTCACGGGTCCTGGAAAGAAATATTGTTGAACTGGACAAACAACTTCCCTCAAATTCATAGCGGAGATGGTGCCTATATTTTGTAGTTTATGATGAGGATATGGTGTTCCTATCAACAACTGCCTACATCTTCAGGATCCATCTTGTGTCATTCCAGTCTAGGAAACTACCCAAGCCAACAACAATGATAGTAGGAAGTCTAACTTACACTTTTTGAGAAATGTGTAACGGTGAAAGAGTGCGAGTTGCACTTTTCATTCAATGGAAATTGCATTTATCTTAACAAATGGATAGGAAAGCGTAGATATTCATTTATTTAGTTACTTATAGAACCAAAATTCTAAGTTTGCACAACTATGTTTTATGTCTTAGCGGATGTATGTGATGGCCGGTAGCAACCTGGTAAAGCACATATGATCTAGGTCTGGGCCCGGAGACGTTTCAAAGTGCGTTGGCTATGGTTGATCTGGAGGCGGTGAGGCCATGTGGGAAAAGATAGTCGGCATACTTGAGCAGAAAAAGGGATCTGGATCCGGGTCGATGCCCAGAGGATGGACGCGGGAGCAGGACAAGGCATTCAAGAATGCGCTGGCGGTGGTGGATCTAGTGGAGGGTGAAGCCGTATGGAACAAGATAGCTGACGTGGTTCTGGGGAAGACAACTGACTAGGTAAAGAGGCACTATGAGATATTGGTGGAGGATGTGGATGCCATCATGGTGGGCCGGGTGCCGCTGCCCATGTACACGAATGGTGGAATTCTTGAAGAGGGAGGCTCTGGTGAGAAGAAGGGCGGCAGAAGGGTAGGAGGAGGACGAGGAAGACATGGGCAAAAGGGGTAGTCCAAGTGTGTCGAGAAGGAGTGCCGGAAGGGATCCTCTGGAATGATGATGAGAATAGGTTTGTGCATACAACCTTTGTTTCCATTCACAAGAAAGATGTGTTGCTGCTCTAGATGCTTGATTGGTTGCTTCCGATGATTAATCCGCACAATCATCATGTTGTATTAGGGTGGATATTGCAAATCCGATGCCATGTTGTTTACCTACTCTCATGGGAGTGGGGTGTCAATATGTCAGCAGAGCTTTCTTTTGTTTCTATTGGGAAATTAAAGCTATAGCCTTTTTTCGTGGACCAGAAAGTTTCGCTCGTGCTCTAGATGCTTGATTGGTTCCTTAGGATCGTTGATTTGTGTAATCATCATATGGTGTTAGGGAGAATAATGCAAATCGAATGCTCACATTGATTACCTACTCTCACGGCGTCGTAGTGTGAATACATCAGCCGAGCCTCCTTTTATTTACTCGCCAACATTGACTCTCCCTTCCATGTTCTTCCTTGATTTGGCCACTGTGCCCAATCAAGGAAGAAAAACATCAATTTTAATGGTATTTCCTCATGGGTCCTGGAATGAAATATTGAACTGGAAAAACTACTGCCCTTGAATTCAAAGGAGAGAGGGTGCCTATACTTGGTAGTTTATGATGAGGATGTGGTGTTCTTGTCAGCAACTACTTACATCTTCATGATCCATCTTAAGTTATGCTAGTCCAAGAAACTACTCAGTGCCAACTTTTACAATGATAATAAAAAGTGTAACATGAAGTGTTTCGAGAAATGTGTAGCTGGTGAAAGAGTGCAAGTTGCACTTTTCAATGAAATGGAAATTGCATTTATTTTAACTGGTAGATGGAAATAATGCAATTTAGAGGCAGGAATGCTACATGTGCGGATTTAACAATTTCTCAAAACAATATTTGGAGAGATTGTGTGTCTGCTACCAGAAGGACATATTTCAATCTTGGATTTGTACTTTAAGAAAAGACATGCCTTCTTTCTTCACCCACCAATTCTAAGAGCGTGTGATCTCACGAGCTTTTTAGTGTATCGTAAGTTGTTGTTAGTGTGAGAAAGAATATGCAAGATGGTTTAGTGTTGAAAATTTGAGCTTTATGTTTTTATGATTAATTTCAAATGTTATACCCGAGAACCTATGTTTGGAAAAATATTTACAGTTGTAGTTGGCGAGTGGCGTATCATTAGCTAATAATTGCTTCTCGATTTAAGTTACTTGGTCTGGCTTTGAATGCTTTGGATCCGCTTGGATAGCACACAAAGATGTGTTACGTTCAAAAAACAGTACCTAGTTAAACCCATAGAACGAGCAATCAACTATGAAACATTACATAGAAACTTCACAATTGTTCATATCTTTGTCAATATCGAATCTGAATAAAGATATTTCCAATCAAAATCACATTAAAGATGGACCTGAGTATGCCCTTAATGATGTTCCCATTTCTAACGCATGCCCATCTAAATATGAGGTGTCGGTCTGTCCTTTGAAACCACAACTCATATCTCGCTCACGATTCTCTTCCCTTCCATTGAAGTGTGCCGAAGAGGGGTAGTTCTGATAGGATTAGGTCGGGTGAGAGAGGTATAGGATATGAGGCAACTGCGTCGTTGCTAGAGTTATTCAAGGAAGATGGCTCGATGACTAGGTATCTCTCCTCCAACATAGATGGTGTGACCTACTAGGATATGAACGAGTATTCTTAGGAACTGATGTGGCTTAAGAAAGAAGTTGCCTACTACAAGTCTTTGAAGTCTACAAGCCCAAGCATGCCATCCCACCAACATCCATCATTATTGGATAGAAACAGAGTGGAAACTTTCCGCTTTTACAACGAAAAAGGGGAAATTGAGAGGCAATATGGAAGTGGAAGCAGAAATTTGTTGAACAGAAATGGAAATGAAATTTTCTACGTGAAAAAAGAAACAAAAATGAAACGATTCTGGCTGACAAGACATGGAAATTGAACTTACCATTTCCAATATGGATCTATGTCGGCTTTGTATCCCAACCACCAAAGAACACAAAATTAGCAATGTCTGGCCTAACTTCTACTACCACGCAAGAAAGCTAGCCATGATGGTAACCATAATGGAGGCCAGGCCTAAAATTCCCCTTTACGGATTATTTTGCCAGGTTAAAGTATGTTGTACTTGTAAGAGAGGGAGACCTGATAAACTATGTTCATCTACTTAGATAGGGGTCTTGTCCTTCTGATTACCACAAATATGTTTTTTTTTTTGACAAATGTAAAAAGCTGTGCACAAATGTAAATCCTATATATACAATATAACCATCATAATATCTTGTAGTTATGTTAACCATTTACTAAATCTTTTGGTTTTCTTGTGTTTTTCACTATGGTTCAACGGATTTTAAAGTTACAGTCAACATCCGGTTTTGTTTCTGTGTCCTCTCCATGCTCTCTCCATGTCTATTTACGGTAATATATGTTTGCATACTCGCTTTTGGGATTTATGTATTCAAATTTTTTTATTCCACAAAAATATATAAAAACAAATTTTGTAGCACCCAGTTCTATCCGTTTTCGCTCCATTTTAATCCCGAGTCATCAGTGCAACCACAAACGAAGGAAGAGAAGATGTCAAACTCTTCTGCACCCTTTATGTTGTAGTGAATAAATGATAGACACGTTGACTGTATTGTAATGAATAAAATTTCGCTTATGTTATAATTAATAAATACCATTGGAATATTACTTATCCAATATTGGGCGACCAGTTTTGCCCCCACTAAGCCTTGCCAAGCACTCACATATTGTGTTTATCGATTATTTTCTCCTTAGATTCTTTTTATGTTATTGTGATTTTCATAATCCCATGTGATGGCACGAGCTCACTTATCTCCAAAATCCCATATGCAAATTCACATTATTTTTCAGTTCTATTCTCACCGCGTATGTGCGCCCTGGTCATCTCAAGGGTAACAAATCAATGCAAGCACGCATGGGAGAAAAGGCATAGCTAGGACCCAGTCTATCCGTGCCGCAGCCCGGGTTGTGACACCGGATTCCTTTGTTGATTGGGGCACATTCGGCACAGTTAAATACTAGCCCTGGTCTTGCCCTTTCTATGCCACCGTATGGCATTTCCATGTGCAATGAAAGCATTAAATTTGGTAGGAAAGGCACCACCGTGCCCGTGATGTACTTGTACCTTGACCCCTCACCCCTGACCGTGCTTTTGCCGTGTGGAAAGCCTACACCACGCTATTCGCACACCCTATACTTGATACTGGACTTGACTCCTTTGCTCATTCATTTGATGTGATTGTCATCACCCACCTGACCTGAATAAACTATGAGATGATACACGTTGTCCAATGCCAACCAGTGTGATCCCAAGACCCAAATCCGCTTGGATACTGCATCCATCCCTTTCCCCTTAGCCTTGGTAACAAGCGGTGACAAGAGCACTCTACAAGTTATTGTTATGTTTGATGCATACTTAACATGGATGTTGTTTATTATAATGAGATCTAAGGTGTCAACACAATTGTGTTTTATGTTCAAGGCAAGTACCACTGGATTTTGAAGGGGTGGGTCATGGAGATAGCCACATAGGGTTGGAGATGCTGTGGCTAAGAAGAAAAAGTTCCAGGTATTTAAAATGGAAACCTCCACTTGCTTTAATAAGTTCACGTGTTTCATTACATGTTTACCTGATCACGAACTCCTATATAACAATAAGTGTTTCACTTTTATAGAGAAAACTAAACAAATTGCTATGTTGCCCGCATTTGTGTACCTATCAAGGCAGAATGTTTTGGAAAATAATTAGTAACACTATTTTGTTAGTATGTCTAGTAATAACCCTATGAGTTCATAGTGGGATTTCAACGCTTAATAGCATGGAAAACATTCCATCTCCAACGGCTCAAAACACTATATGTGATTGTTTGATTAATGGCCGGATGTCATGGGTTGCTAATGGCTCCACCCATCAGAGGTTGATGTAATAACCCGCTAGTAGTAAGTCCATTCACTAATGGTTGCCTCTATTAACCATCAACGATAGGGTCATCACATGTTATTTTGTGACTTCAGACCGTCAGAGTTTCATAAACCTTAGGCAGTGGATGTGTCAAACCACCTATGATATTTTGGTTGAAGTCGACAAAGCTATGTTTTGGGGGGAGGGAGGAGGGGCCAAAACTGGCAGCGGCGGCGTCAGTTTACCTCCTGGCTGTGGCGATCCATCGCCCGATTTGTGCGTCTCGTGATTTTCTTTCAGTGGTGGACTAAGATTCGGTGTTTGGCGATCTGGTTTCAACGGAGGAGAGGTTAATCAGACGGCAACGAAGATTTGATTGCGAAGGTTAGGGTTCGGGCGCCACGGACACAAGCTCAAACTGAACATGAAAGAGACGAGAGAGATTTGCAGCTTTGTACCTGTTCGTTATAACTTGTCGGTGGCATCCAGGCGTAATATTTTGCCGCTCTCGATTTTCTGTTTTCGTGGAGCCGGGCCAGAGTCCCTCTGCAATTTCGGCCTCATTGATGGAGCGCTCCATTGTGACAGATCCGCGGAGCCAGGCCATTTGGGACAGTCCGCTTGCTCCAACTGCAGAGCCAAGAGCTGGGAGTGTTGCTGAAGGGGCCCTAAATGGTCAACATGGTTAAAGATGTTGATATGGCATGATGCTGATTTGAACATGTTGCATGTTGAGGTAAATCAAGTAGTGGGGATCAATTTCTTAAGAATGTAAGATTAATGCTAAACGCATTAAGCTATAAACATTAAAGCAACATAAATCAAAGGCATTTCGATGGTTTGGATGATCTTTGAAATTGCTGCCTCTTAGATTATTGATTTATTCCATCCCTCTACACTAGTCACAAAATTTTAGCCCCTTAATTACGTTGTAAGGTAGCTGCGGAGGCGGTGATTATTTCCCATGAAAAAAGGGAGAAAAAACCCTAATGGAAAAACTAAAAAAAGAAACAAGATCCCTAGAGAAAGAAGAGAAGAGAAGAGATGAGAAGAAAGAGAATGAACGACACTCTTCTATAATAACAAGCCTAATTAATTCAAAGTGATGGTGTGCTCGGACGACGACGACGCTGCATCCACGGTGATGGTGTGGGACGCGGCTAGCGAAGAAGAAGGGTGGTTCATGGTCAAGTTGTAGTCGCCGTGGGGGAGGTCGAGCTCGAGGAGCCCATTGGCGTCGGTGGTGGCGGAGGTCTTGTGCGTCTTCCACTCGGCGATGAGCGTGTCGACGAGGGCGCCGACGGGAAGGTTCTTGAAGTTGTTGTCTGTGAGGCACATGACGTAGCATCCGTTGGGGTGCCATGCGGCCCACATGACGATGCCCTGCACCCCGGGGTGGCCGTAGGCTTCCCTGAGCACCTGCTCAAGGTACTTGACCTGGTTGGGGCCCTTGACGACGTCGACCTCGGTCATCCACATGGGAAGCTTGAGCTGCGCGAGCGTGTCGAGGGCGCCCCTGACGTAGGGCACGTTGGGGGTGGAGAAATGGCTCTCGAGGCCGACGCCGAGCTTGAGGGCGGCGTTGCCGGGGTAGCCCTGGATGAGCTTCATCTTGGCGACGTACTTGGAGGGGGTGCCGTTGGGGTCCATGGGCTGCTCCAGCGTGTTGAACTCGTTCATGAAGAGCACGGCGTTGTGGTCGATCTGGCCCACCTGCTGGTAGATCATGGGCGACGCGTTGGGGCCCAGCTTGGTCTCGAAGAAGTTGAAGTGCAGGTTCTCGTTGAGCACGTCCCAGTGGATCACCTTGCCGGCGTAGCGCGACACCACCGACTTGAGCCGCTTCTGCATCGCCGCCTTGAGCTGCTCGAGGCCCATGGGCCGCACCCACTTGATCTGTGAGTTCTGGTCGTCCCAGAACACGTTGTGCCCGCGCACCTTGACGCCGTTCTTCTCAGCGAGCTTGAGCATGTCGTCCGGGATGCGGTAGTCCTCCTGGTTCTCGTTCCACTCCGTGCTGTACCACTTCATCTCGTTCTCCATGGTGGCCACCGTGAAGCGCGAGAAGAACCACTTCTCGTAGGCCGGGAGGTTGAGGATCTCCTTGGTCATCGTGTTGCCGAACGGGAACCCGGTGCGGAGGAGCTGGATGCTCACGTTCGTGTTCGCCATTGGCTGCCCGTCGGGGCCCCTCGCGACGACCTTAACCGTGCTCCGGCGGGCCTTGTTGGCGGACCGGCGGGCGTGGGCGTCCCATTCTTCAAAGGAGAAGGGCTGCAGGGAGACGCTGTCCACCCAGATGTCCACGGGGGTGTCGCTCTGCACCTGCATGCACGTTACTTAACTTTTTTTAGTTGGCATGCATGCACAATTTTTACATTTGATAAAATATAAATTTGAGAGTACACACTATATTAAATAAATACATTATAAAATTATAATAAATGGTGGACGGATATATTGATATTAATTTATTATTGTTTAGGTTTAAAAAATTGTATATATATATATCTGAAAGCATGGAATTTTTGACTGAGGGAGCAGATAGGTACCTCGAAGAAGACCTCTCCTTGTCCAGAGTGATAGGCATGAGCGGTCATGCCGCCCTTGAGCATGGTCCAGCAGCCGGACTGGGCGTCGATGCCGCCGGCGGTGATGTTCTCGCCGTTGGGGGTCTTGACCACCGCCCTCACGTGGGCCGGGCCGGCCGACACTTGCAGCCATGCTGACAGCGAGTAGTGCGTGTCAGCCCGCATCTGGACTTTCTGGTAGACGCTGTGGGACTGCGAGGCGGCTGCGTCGCGGACGCTGAACAGGGAGCTCATCGCGCCTTGCACCACGGCGAACCTGTTGCCGGACGCCGACTTGCCGATGCCGGCCTTGTTGTTCCGGTACGTGGACCACCCCATCAGGCCGTTGTTGAACTCGCTGTTCTGGATGATGCCGCCTTTGTAGAGGGGCTTCATCGGATCACGGAGGCACTGAAACCACCGTAGGTTCCATTTGTTTAGAGGTTGTGCATGCAGATTGAGATCGCTATACAAATAACAAGAAGGAAGAACACTGAACAACACGGTTATAATCCGTAATTACCTCAATGCTAGCTGTATGATCATATTCCACAGACTGGACCATGCACCCTACATCAAACAGATATATACATGTCAGCAAGATGGTCGTGTTTCATGCACATACATATGTACACCATTCACCTAAATTATCAGGGTATATAAACAACTACAAGATCATGGCCAAAGCAAAAGAGGAGAGTGCATGATTTGATCACCATCAACTTGGAACAGGGAGATCCATAGTAAAGAGAGGACCAGTTTCTCAACGAAATCCCTCATAGCCACACACACTATCTCGCTGCAGTTGCTCGTTCTAAGGAGATGTGTTAGTGAATGGACAGATGAAGGAGGTGAATATATACGAACGCAGGGCCAACTGATGGTGCTAGTTTGTTAGTCTCACTTGACTCGGTACTACTCAGCGATAGATAAGGTGGTGTAAGAGGCAGTTCTGAATGCGTGGGCGCTGTTGATGCATGCTATTTATAGGCTTCTAGCTAGTAGCCAGTGTATATGAGCGCACAAAGTACTACTAAAGACTGCGTCCTAGCTCGTTGCAAGCACGCACGTATGCCTGCATGCACATAAGTAGTTAGTACAAAAATAGATTTTGAAGATCCAATGACATTCTTTTATATCTTCTTCTTCTTTTTTGCGGGAAAGCTTTCGATCTATTCATCTCCAATGGTACTCGTTGTATATCTTCTTCTAGCTAGTGTGTTCCCGAAGGACATTCCTGCATTCTTCAAAGAAACAACTCCACATTAACTGGCAACAGAATTACGGTTGACGTACGCATATGTACGGCCGCCATCAGACAATTGGTTGAGATTGTTCTGCATTTTTGCTAAATGCTGTGCTGGAAGCATAGAATGATTTAAGGTTAAAGAATGCAACCCCCCTGGCTGAGCTTCAAAAAGATATGAGATGGGGCTAAATGAGCCTTGAACGGAGTTGATGGGGCTAATATGGAGCAAGTCCACGAGCTCCATGGCAAAGATTGTGCATGAGCTGAGGCCTGCGGAGAATAGTGGCGCCACGGCTTCACGCCTTCACCGGCCATCGCTAGGGCTTCAACAACTTCGATGTCCTCCACACCGGTGCATGGTCACTACTCACTCGGGGTTCGTGGTGACTGCAAGATGCACAACCCTTAACGCAGAGACTTGATCTTCTCTTCTAAAATTGTTGTAAAAATGGGGAGCACCCATGCACCAGGTGCCTGATTTTTGTTTATGTTTTTTTCTATCTGTGAGATTTTGATCTAACGGCTGGTTTCCTCTCCATGTATTAATTGCCAGAGAACATATTACGTTTGAGTCACATTTTTGTCTTGTACGTGAATGCCCTAGTGCTTGTAAGCTACTCCTAGTTAGTAGCACCAGCGTCCGACCGTAGCCATCCTTCGACGAAATTTTTTTCCCTCCGCACTATATATATAAAAGCAGCAATCATCAAGTACAACCGAGAAATCGATACAAACACACACCACCATCGCACACAACACACACCCAGGGCGAGATACAAAGGTGCCGGTCACCAACACATCACTCCAGCGACTACCAAGTACACTAAGGATTAGCAAAGAAGCACTCCCTTGAGCCGATGGAGATCACCATGAGCGATCCATCGAGGAGAGGTGAGATGGCCGACGACGGAACGAGGACTCCAAAACAGTGCATCCAAGAAGGGCACGACAATAGCCGGCATCGTCTGATCCTGTAAATCAAGTTTTCATCAGGAGTAACCCGAAGGAAGTAGGAGCACCGCGACGGAGCCTGGAAGGAGGAAAACGACGTCCACGGACGCCGCCGCCGTCAGCCAATATAGGGACTGGGCAAGTGATGTACCCCGGTGCACCGACCCCTTCAACATATGGCTCTAGTGGCAGTGGCCCCGTGGGCATAAACCTCCACGAACAAGTGTGCTCGATTGTTTCGGGCCACCTCTGTGTCTCGAGCTTGGCGGCGAATTCTCTCCGCGTAGCAGGTGAAGCAGAGATTCGCAATGTTGATGCCGGTGGGAATAAGTCGTGACGGAGCACGGTGCGATCGGTGTTGGTGCGTCAGGTCGGGTCCGTGATGGTGCGATCGGCGTCGGTGCGTCAGGTCGGATCCGCGAGCGGGGTCACGGTTATGTTTGTACGTATGTGCGTACGTGTGTAGGGTGTGTGTGCGTGCTTGTGGCAGTTGCATGTGTATGTGGTCGTGATGATAGTAGTAGGCCGTTAGCAGCGCTGTGCGTGTCGTGCGTGTCCACGCTGGCCGGGCGGATCGCTCGCTTCGCGACGTGCTAGTGTGCACAGGAGACGTGGGTGTTGCGTTATTGTAGTCCTATAAAAGCCATAGTGGTATACGTGTGTTGATGGGTGTTCGAGCACCGAAAAAAAGGAGACCGTGCGTGCGCACGGCCGGGCGTTTAGTCGCCGGAAAAATTCCAGTATGTCTAGCTCTTGTTCGTCTACCTTCAATCCGAGTGTGTGTGAGAGAGAGCTGCCCCAACAGCCGGCACCAAGGGCGATGGTGGCGATCTGAAGCCAGTCGCTCTTTGCAGGCCCTCCTTCCGCCTTCGCCTGGATAGTGAGCAGCACGAAGACGAGGAAATGCAGAAAGAGAGCCATGTTCGTCATCCTGCGCACACAGACGAAAAGTGGCAGGTCGAAGCAAGTTAGTCTGCAGTGCACAACAAGGAAAAGATTCTGGACCTTACATGCTTTGTCTCGTTGCCCTGCTCTGCTTCTCCCCTGCTATGCTTCTCCCCTCTCTACATGCAGGTGCCTTTTATACTGATATTCAACGGACGAGAATACTCGAGGACGGGCTTGAACCATCAACATCATATAAACTGGCGAGAAATTTAATCAAATGATGCCGAGGAGCAAATGTATACACCATTAAAGTAAAGACACATCCATTTCTCCGACAAGTAATTCAAGACGGGGGGAGTAGAAAGGAGGGTTGGCCCCCCTTGGCAACACCGAAGCTCCTTCGAAGTTTTCAAGGTCCGAGCCTACTAGAAACATCATACATGGCTTTTTACGAAACCTGGACGGACCCGACTTTTTTGTGTGTAGAAAGGACCCTAGATCTATTAACAGGCTCCAGAAATACAACACACCGTAGAAAACATCAAAAAGACATCCAGGTCCCTGAGGAACCAAACTACTGTGTCCAATGACACGACACTAGTAGAAAACATGCCTCTGCTCCCGGTTCCAGAGGGCCTTTGGTCCCGGTTCTGGAACCGGGACTGAGCAGGCGGGACTAA
>CBMN010752837.1:0-10095 GCA_000582825.1 Hordeum pubiflorum
GGGGGGGTCTACCGAAGCGGAGCCCATAAAATTGTGGTTCATGCTTCATCCAAGCAAGCAGTATCCTGCACCACAGCAACGGAAATAAGGGTTATGGATATTATTTTCTAACAGCCTTTAGCCATCTATTCCTTTTTCTGCTTGCAGTTCGGACTTCGTCTAAGCATCATTTACATAGTCTAGACTTCTAGAGCGGCAGACTGGTGTTCTCTACGAGGACAGATTGGTGGTGAGAAAAGAGGTGAAGGAAGCTCATTTTTAGCAAATTGGAGCGAGTTCAGCCATGGTATGTTTCTGAAATAATTTAAACTTATTCCTTTCTGTTTTTTTTGTACATATTTCTTGAAAATGGTAGAAAATGTAAAATTCTAAGATGATAGTGCCTATTTCTATTATAAGGTCTTCGTGTGTAGACAGTACCTGCAATAAACATACAAAATATGAACATCGAGATTAGTTTGTTCTTAGATGCGGATTGTCTATAATTGGTTACGTATTACAATTTGAAGGTTATTGATACCTGCATGATGTTGAAGAATGAGGTCCATCTTGATGTAAGAGGAGTGTACCGTTATGCAAGAGATTTGTGGGGCTGCCATGTTGTCCGCATCGACACACTTGTATTACTCAATGCATTTGCCTATGTATTCCTCGCCACATTTGGGCCCCAGCGCCGCCGCTCCAGAAACTGGTTCATCCAAAAAGGTACCTTGGTCGCAAACACTCTGTCCTTCTTACTGGGAACATACACCCTTGGTTCAATGCAATCTTCCAAGGTGAAGAGCAGCATGTATCCCGTTTGGGCCGCAACTCTCTTCATCCTCCACGTCTGTACCAACACAGCTTATAGTCTTGATGACAATAAACACGTAAGGAGGGTCCTCTACCGGTTGGTGCTCTACAATGTATATGGGGGATTGCTTTTGATGACTGCAATTGAAAATGGGAATTCTCTCCCCTTTGTTGCTAGTTTATATACTGTTGCTCAATATAAATTCAATTGTATACAAGCACCATGTGTGCTGGCAAGCCGCTCATGGAACCTGAATAAAACTGTTGATGATTACATGTATGACGAGCACACCAAGGGTGAATTTGTTCCAACCACCATGAAAGGTTGCCATTACCTGGTTGACTGGCCCCTCGACAACTCCAAGTTGGGTGCTCCATCGTATGCATCACGATTTACATCAGATGGCAATGAAGTCATTGACATAGAGAAGATATGGCTGTGTGATGACATTTCACTAGACAATGAGCTAAAGGATACATGTCTTTCCTTCTCTCTTTTTCTTCTGCTGAGAAGGCGGTACTTTGGTTTTGCCTGTGGCGAATCGAAAGAAAGGGCACATGATTTCGTCTTCAATGGACTGCTACGGGAGAATGAGGATGGTACCACAGACTGCAACCGGGCTTTTAGGCTGATTGAGGTTGAGTTAGCATTCATGTATGATTTCTTTTTCACCACATCTGCCGCCATTTATTATGGATCAAGGGCTGCAACAGTTTCATCCTTATTTTCTGCCTTCTACCTCTGTCTTACAATACCTTCGATAGTCGTCCGGCCTCCATCACCCATACAAGAAGGTGACATGACGATCAGCTTATTCATGCTTGCATCTGCTGCTTTGCTTGAATTGCTTCAACTGCTACTTTACTGGACTAGCATTTGGAGCAGAGTATCCTTTGTCTGTCAGTATCTCAGAGAACAAGCACGATTGAACACAAGGGGAAGCTGCTGCTCCTGCTCCACCTGCTGCTGCCGCTGCGTGCTGCTTAGATTGAAAGGGCTTCTTGCTAAAATTGGTGTGCATTGGACACCAAACAAACACTATTGGCAGCACAAGCTTGGGCAGTACTCTTTACTTGATTACCGTCCTAAGTTATGTGACAAGTTCAAGTATTATTTTGGTAGACTAACAATATCTCCAATAGACTATCACACATGGAGGGTTCGTCGAAAACGTGGGAAATCTACAGAGATAACTGCACAAATACAGAAAGCACTTATTTACTCCCTCAAACGCTCCAATGGTGCACTAACGAATGGAAAATCATCACTAGTGTCCATTGGAGCAGGACACCTTTTATGGGCTTGTGAACGGGCCGTGCACTCAGAATCAGACACAAGCTGCATTATCCTGACTTGGCACATTGCGACATGGTACTGCGAGAGGGGAACGCTTGGATGCAGCCCTCGCCCAGACGAGGAAACAGAACTCAAGGTCCATCTTGGTGTTGCCACAAAGCTGTCGAAATACTGCGCATACCTGCTGGTCTCCGCACCAAAACTTCTTCCAGGGCACGAATATGATACAAGTCGTGTGTTCGATGCAGTTGCAGGGGAAGCCAAGAAATTTCTGCCATATGTGACGGATAAGTATCAAGCACTGAAGAACTACGGACTAGAAGAATCAGAGGCTACCATCTTCCAGAGTGGCGCTAAGCTGGGAAAGCAGCTCGTGGAGATAGAAGATGATACCAGGCGTTGGAAGGTGCTAGATGATTTCTGGTCTGAGATGCTACTCTACATTGCGCCATCAGATAATGTTGACGAGCACATCGAGCAGCTCACACGGGGCGGCGAGTTCATCACCCACCTGTGGGCGCTACTCTCACATGCTGGCATTTTACGGAGGGATCAACCTAATCTTAGTAGTATGCATGCAGAAAATACTGAGGGTAGTTCTGCGAGACACCAAGAAAGTGAGCAAAATTCAACAAATCGTGAAGAAAATACTCAGGATAATTCTGCGAGAGCGAGACACCAAGAAATTGAGCAAGATTCAGCAAATCGCGAAGAAAATACTCAGGATAATTCTGAGAGAGCAAGACACCAAGAAGTTGAGCAAGATTCAGCAGATCGTGAAGAGGCAACTCCACCTGCTGATCATCCGGTGCAAATGCCAGACAATCTTTTATCGACTGGTCTTGACCTCCAAGTTCCTTCACCTTGTGTTCAAGCCAGACCGTTACAGACACCTGCGCCAGAAATATCTACAGAAAATGAATGCCATATTGATGTTCCTGAAGCTGCAGTCTCTAGGCAGCAAACTCTTCGTGAACAAGTATGAGCTCACTTCACTGGCATGAGATATAAATTATCAGAATTGAGTTTATATGTTTGTGTTTCATAATTGATATTAGTCATGTTTGATGCCGTTAGATGTAAGAGTTGGTTTGATGGGTTACTTTTCCAGTGTTTCATCCTCTAATCATAAAGACTCCTTTTTTGTAATTGCCACGTGCATGATGTGGTAGTGGTGGATGCTCTCGAACTTTTAAATTTGCTTACAGTGAATGATCTGATAAGTGATATGTTTACACAATTAATAAATTATACTGCACCATGTGATTTGCTTTTACTGTAACTGCTTATATTTTGACCTTGTGCTTGTTTAACTTTATTCTTGCCACGGGACAGGTAACTCATCAAAGGGCCGTTGGATCAGCTCAGTAAGAAAAGGGTGGGACAGTTACAATTCCACAATAAATCTGAAACATGCAGCGAAGCTGCTTCCTGATCCTGCTGTTACTTTTGCAACAATGGTTTTGAAAATGGATTGTGTGCTTTCATCTAAAACTGGAAATTGCTCATGTGAAGGGTCAGGAAATCAATTCATCATTGAAAATGACTTGGAATCCATGTCATCAGGATCTGATCTGAAGGTGTGGTGTTTGTGTTCCAAAAAAGCTGTGGTGCAGATCAGCTGATGGTTACGGTTGTAAAACGTTGTTTTTGAGTTGTATCCCTAGCTTAGCTTGTAGTTGGAACTTTGGTCCTTAGATGAGTGAGTGAGATGAGAGCTTGCTAGTTTATTATTTTCTGTTGAACTTGGTCTGGATAACTGTATCTGGTTTCGTTTCAATGAAATGGAGCAGGGGGTGAGCCCCTGATTATGGAAGAAAATGACTTGGAATGGATCTCATAACGAAAATATTCATAACCAACAGATGTACATCCTCCATCCCATAATCTAAGACATTATTACATATGTGTTTTAAATTATGGGACGGAGGGAGTACAACCGATCTGCTTCTTTACACGCAAAATTTCTTGTAGAACCTGCGAAACGAAGAACATCAAAAGTAGCAGCAGAAGAAGATAAATGTGCATCTACGTAGCCATCAGTATCACCGTTCACGATCAAGTGTTTTTAGTTCAACGGCACATCACAGATGAACAAACCACATGCATGCTTATCTGCAGAAAACTGGACCACGCACCACCGTCCTATGCCTATATTGATCGAAAAGAAGCTGGAAGAACCCAAGAACCTACAGGGATGATGACGATTGGTGAGCTGCGGGTCGGCCTCGGTGGCTCCGGGACGTGACGGCGGTGCGCGCCGGCCGGCCAGCCCCGAGGAAGCCTGCGCCTCGTCAAGCACGGCGAGCTGCTCGGTGGTCAGCATCCACGAGCTCCAGGCCTACCTCAACACCCACCAGAAGCAGATGTGAGCCACCGCCACCTCTGCCTGCTCCTCCTCTCCTCCATTGCCCAACCTCTCTGACATCTCGTTCTCACTGACACAGAGAATTTACCATCTTACTACCATGGTGAACTGGTGATCCCTCTTCGTACACTTGCATTTTCATGCCACCTACCTATCAGTCTCTATTTGTCACTTGGCATAGGAACCTAACTGAAATTGAACTGAAGGGAGTGTGAAGGTTGGCGCAGCATGTAATGGATAGCAATAGCTAGTATGGTATAAGAAGAGTGTAAGGTAATGAGTTGATGTCCAGATGTGAGTATGTGACTAGCTACACAACAAATTCTGCTAGCTGCAGCTGAGCAAGGATACGTCGTTTTGGTTTAATCTGGGATTTTTGGAACCATCCAGCAACAGCCTGCCTATGTATGTACTGGCTGAAGGAGGAGTAGCACTGTTCAGAGTACTCTAGTAGTATTTGTTTTCTGAAGAGATCTCTTTTCTTAAGGACAGCCGATGTACCATGTACTAAGACTACGTGTCCAAAACAAGAAAGTTTCAGGTGCCCCCCTCCCCTGCTGCGTTGATGGAGATCCTCGCCGGCGCCGCAACTTCCATGGAGAACTGCTTCGCTGGTGCCAACGCCGGCAAGGGAGACAACCCCCAATAACGAAGACAAGCGTCGATGGACCGCGTCGTGCACACAAAGCAGCCTGAACCAGCTGTTGGCAACGACGACGATCTCTGCAAACAATTTTCGAGAACAAAGACCAGCAGGTAGAAGGTAAAAAACACCAGTTTTGGTAGTGTGCCTCTGAAGTACTGGTGCAACCTGCAAAGTCTCGTGTTTGTTTTGTACTACTTCTGTAGCTAAATAATCATAGAGTATTGACCACTTTCCAAATGAAAATTAGTTGGGAATGCACAGTAGCAAATTGTTCATCAACTACTGTTACAGACTTAGTTAAGTGGACTGGGACAAGTAGAAATGCCAGTGAAGAAACCGAAAAGGAGAATAGCTGAATGCGGGCAACTTTACTGAAGGTCTGAAGCACAGTAATTTGGCATTACCATGTTAGAAAAATCGTGTCAACTCTATGCCTCTAACAGAAACTCTGAAAGAAACTGCCATTCAGCCACAGTAGACTGTTAAACTGAAGTTCCATGGCTCTTGTACATGTATACCTAGAATACACCTAAGATTTTAAGGCTGGTGAAGATGGTCTCCTAGTTAACAATATTTGCTTGGATTCTACTATTTGACATGTATTTTTATGCATTGCGTTGATGTTGCTGACATGAGGACCTAGCATGGTCAAAATGTGAGGTAAATCGCTGGACCTTGTATGGCAATAATTGGAGTCCATTAATTTCCCAATGACTTGAGGTTCTTGTTGGTAATTAGTAAAGCATTTTCTTATTATTTGACCTGATTTCGTAGAGGGAATGAAGATCGCTTTATTTGTCAACCAGGGCACCGCCGAGATCCGCCGCCGGCACACCTTGGGATCAGATGGTGCATCCATTATTGGTATATGATCTCATTCACTTCCTCTTTGCTTGCATGAATTTGTATACACAAGGATGATGCAAGATGATTAAGAAGGGAAAACTGCATTTTGTCCAGAACCAATAGGTGTTTCCATGTAGCTCTTTTGGAGTACTATTCATTAATTGCCGCTGTTTTTTATAGATTTTTACTGCATTTCATTCAAGCAGAAGATGTTTTCATGCATTCGTCCAGAACTTCAGATTGAAGTAGCACTATTTATTAATTCCCACTGTTTATGCCTTCTGTGATAATTTGAGATAGGGGATGTGTGCCTGTCGGCCACATTGAGTGACATTCAGATAATACTAACCTCTAGGGAGAGCCTACCTTAGGAATTTTGTCTCATGCTTTCCAGTTCATTTTTCTCACAGATATTGACAATATTTGGATGGTTAATCCTTTTAAACCAATACAACTAAATTTAAAATTTTGTCTTACTTGGTGAAAATTATTTTGTTCAAATGCATAAACACGTCAGCAACTTATAAGATTACTTCCGCCAACCTTCTCTACTCAACATATTTGTGATGAAGTTTAATAATGATTAAAAACATTATTTGTAACATATAGTCCCTCGGCAATGAGCGGGGCATCACCTAATTCTTTTTTTTTTTTTGACGGGAACAGCAGGAGCTCTGGTTTTGCATTATAGAAGAAGAGAGGAAACGGACAGTACAAGATCCTTCCGGGACAGGACCCCGGACAGGAGAGAACTACTCAAAACACTCGAAACACTACTTAAAGGGGAGGCTTTATGCAATCACCTCACCCTGACCACTCGCCTCATAGAAAAATTTTACATCATTTTTGATCAAATCAGCCAACATGAACACAGTCATCTCCTTCTGCTGAAAGATCCTCCTGTTGCGTTCCTTCCATAGGTGCCAGGCGATGTAGGCCGCCAACGTGATATCCTCATTCACTTTGTTCCTCGTCCCTCGCCCGGAGCAGAGCCTCATCCTACTGTAATCGAGCTCGCCGAAGACGCAATACGCCACATCCTACTGTTGGATCCCTGGAAACGGAACCAAGTCTCCTTTGCAAAAGAACACCCCAGCGTCAGATGTTCGGCTGTTTCAAGCTCGCATCACCTAATTCTCAATGCTTTCCCATCCCGGATGGGAGAATTTGTTTCGTTGCATAGGAAAATGAGCCCAGAGATGCACTGCAGAGATGTATTTCCACTAACAGACAATTCCCATATCCTTGTTTTGCTAAAGAAGCGGAACTGATATATACACTACCAGACCATGAATCACATTTCTAACATCATGCTATTCTTGCTACAGATAAACTACTAAATTAGACAGATAAAAATACACATTACTTATGCGTCAAATAAATCAAAAGAACCGAAGAGGCATCGAGTTCGGCACATCATTTATTTATAGGTGCTTAACAAACATTACACATTTGCCCGGCCCATAAAACAACAACATAATAAAAATAACAATCATTAAAGATAACACTTCACATCTTCATCGGATGTATATCTCCACATGGAGATGACACTTATTTATGACCAAAAAAGCTATACACATATATGTAGACCACCGTCACTTGGTGCCCATGCACGAGATGCAAACTATAAATACAGTATATAATAAGAATCATGCACATGCAGACACAACAGGCACGCATGCACGCGCTGCCGCAGTCGTCACGCGTGCGGTGACACTAGCTCCGGGATAGACCCGGCTGACCGCCCGGAGATTTATTTCATTGCCATGCCTCGGATATCTAGCGCATGAAGTCCATGATGAGATCTCGGTGCGGGTAGTCGTTCAACAGAGAGTCTTCATCGTCCGCATAGTGAACGGATTTATCGTCGCTCGCGTTCTCGTACGCCGGTAAGGGCACCCTCAGGTTCGGCATGGTGGTGGCAGCAGTAAAGACGGCAGCGGCGGTGGCGGTTGGGGAGGAGAAAACATCGTCCCCGGTGATGGCAGAGTGCAGGCTCAGCATGCGAAGCCTGTTCGGAGTGGCCTGCAGGGTGAGGTCATCGAACAACGGTGGAGCTGGAACAGCCTGCGGATGCGTCGCGGGATTGGACGGAGCGCGCTGGAGGATGCGGGGCGGCGTCCGCGGCATGGCGAAGGTCGTCGAAGGCAGCATCCGCGGCATGGCGAAGGTCGAAGGCGGCACCGTGGCGGCGGCGGCGGCGAAGGCGGCGACGTGGTCCTCGCCCCTGAACTCGCGGGAGAAGTGCGCGAAGAAGCAGATCCGGCGTTGGCAGCGCGTGCCGGCCTCGCACGGGCGCGTGCGGAACCGGGACGGGTGCAGCCACAGCTCGAAGACGCCGTGCGCGTAGCGGCACCTGAGCCCGCGCGCGCAGGTCGGCGGCGGGTGCCCGGCGCCGGCGAGCCCGAGCTGCGCGTGCGCGTGCGCATTGGCGCGGTACTCTGGGCAGGAGACGGCGACGTAGTTGAAGCGGCGCGGGTCGCGGCGCCGGGCGCGCTCGCCCTTGTGCGCGTAGGGGCACGCCGTCCAGTCGTGGCTGTACGGCTGCGGGCACCGCCGCACCTTGTACTCGTACAGCCAGAAGTCCTCCGACATGGACGCCCACAACCGGTGCCCCTCGTGCGCCCACGCGCCCCATGTAGTCGGGTCGGTCGGCTGGTACGTGACGCTGCCATTCGCCTGCACCACCATGTTATACATGTCCAGTTCCATGGTTGTCCTCCTTAATCAAACACAACGAACTCTCTAACAGATTAGCAATACTGATTAAAAACTAGAAACTCATGGACATTATATGTAGCTAGGCCATGGTTGTGAAAAAATGTTGAGGATATGGGGGATGATTTAGACTAAAAATTCTGGGCAATATATGTAGCTAGGCCATGGTTGTGAAAGAATATTGAGGGTAGGATGATTTATACTAAAATCTCTAGAAAATATATGTAGCTAGGCCATGGCTGTGAATGAATGCTGAGGATAGTGGGGATGATTTGGTTCTGCAAACCATGCATGGTTGCGGTGTATGGAGATGTGTGATCCGCGTCTTCCCGGCTGTGGGCATATATAGCTCTAGTGGTGTAGTGATTTGCATTGGGTGAGTCGGCTATTTTGTCTCATGCCCATTTCTTTTTGTTGTAAAGATAATGAAGACGTCTAGGCGTCTGGACATCGAGTCTGTAGAAAGGCTCCCTAACTAATAGCTAGATTTTGGATCCTTCCTCCCCTTGGAAAGGAGACTTTGTGTGAGGTGCTAGGATATCCATCTTGTTTTGTGGTGGCAGGGAGGAGTTACTTGTCCGGTGCCAATGTGATAAGATTAGTTGTGCATCCGATGGGTGTTTATGTAGCCCTTGGTGTGGTGGGCCATCTCGAGGGAGGGCGTGTTTTGGTGCCTACCAGATCCTCATGGTCTAAGCCCATAAATAACATCTTTCAGCTAGGTTCAATAGTAACTCCCTCACCATCCCATGAGAGATGAGCTCAAGTGTTGCAAAATGCACAAAGGCATGTTGCGTACATTCCGTAGGCCGGGTGCAGAAATCCACCACCGTCGTCTCTCCTCTCGGTCAATTGAAACTTAGTTGATGTCCTCTGCGTTGCTATTTGTTCGTATTGTTGGGGTTGTGGCCACGACGACTACATCAATTCATAAAATATATGTTTTGCGCTACTCAGAACTCCACACATAACATACAACCCCTTCCCATGACATCGGGTGGAACCTTGAACTTGATACCAAGTGATGTAGGGAAACTTCTGGTAGTCATGTGACTACCCCTGATACCTTCTCGCTTGCTCTCACTCGGAAGCCTCCTCGGCCATTGATAACAACACCCGAAGATAACATTGTGTAATGTTGACCTATTAACTCATAGGTGAACTTTGAGTGAAGAGTGTGGTGCTAAATTGGGCAATGCAAAGTTGGCTTTGACCTGTTTGGGCGGGAGGGGGAGAGCTATACTTTCTCAATTAGAAGGTTGGTTATCGGTGCTAGCCCTTTTGAGAAAAATATATTAATGTGTACGCAGCAGAAATACACTGCACAGGTGGCTTCGTGGAAATTCTTGAGATGTCCGCACCTATCACAAACGAGGGTCATCGGATAATCGTTTGAGATGTGTGTATTTCCCATACGGTTCATCCTTG
>CBMN010752838.1:0-10238 GCA_000582825.1 Hordeum pubiflorum
CCGGGACTATAGGTAGCAAATGAACCGGGACTAATGATGCTGCAATCAAACCGGGACTAAAGGGGCGGACGAAATGTCTGTTTTCTACTAGTGGGCACATGACTCATTGCATCCATGCATGATGGGTAGGCCCTTCATATCCAGTTTCCGTCTCCCAATTTTTTTTCTAATCCCCTTTCAACTGGTAACTAAGGGCGTATGTAATGTGGTTAAAGATATATGCAATACTATTGTGAAAATCCTATTCTGCTCTTTAGCTGAAATCAGCTTGCATGACAGTAAAATCTGAGAAAAAAGAAAAAACTATTATGATTTCTTTTGGCAAACTTTGAAAAATGTTTTGAATGCTTATAACGTTCTATCATAGAATGACATTCGTGCAGATTATTGATTTTGTTTTTTTTCATGACTTCACACGAATGTCATTTCATAATGAAAATTTTCAAGCACTCAAAACAGTTGTCAATGTTTATCTTTCTTTAAATTTTACTCTTCATACGAGCTACAGCTAAGAAACACCGTTAGAAGGACAATGATATCCTTATCTCATCGGGATTCAAGTCTTGGTGCTCGCATTTTTCTGGAGTTATTTTTGAATTTTTCGGCGATGTGCGTTTAGTGGGAGGAGATGTTTCCGTCGACTACAAGGCGCCTAAGATGATTTCATAAATCTAAAGATGATATGTCGGTTCAGTCTCTCGGAGATGCTCATAGGGATAGAATGTGCATGTATACGTCTATAGTGATGAGTGTATGCATATATATATAAGCGCTTGCGTTTGTACTGCGTTAAAAAAATGCAGCTGATTTTGACGGCAAAGCACGGGTATCATCTATCTATTACCTTGAAATGAAGGCACCAAAGGGATATTTATCTTTGATATTGCAAGTAATGTACCAGCATGTGCTGCCGTGTCGAGATCCCCGCGCGAGTCCCGTACGAGCAGCTCGACCCGCGGGGCGTCGGAGCTGGGGTGAGCGGCGCCGAAGTCCTCCAACGCCGTGGAAATGCAGGCGCGCCTCTCCCTCCCCACGTGGCTCGTCAGGTCCAGCACCACGCCCACCCGCACCGGCGCCGCGGACGGCGATGCAACGGCGACGGCACCGCTCCAGAGCGTGAGCAAAGAGACGAGCACGAGCCTTGCTGCGGCCGGCCACTCCATGCGCGCGCGCGGTGGCATTCTCACTACTAATTCGATGTAGTTTACCCTCCGTCGATACGGTACAAATGTATACGATTTATACATACTGTCCGCCGTAGTACGTATGTTGATATGTATGTACCGCGTGGGGAGCGACGTGGAACAGTGGCAAGTGTGTCCGTTGGCGAAATTTTCTGGCCAATCCTCATCCTCCGCCGGCTACCAAGCCGAGAGTCTCTCTCTGTCTCTCTCCGTGTGTATGTTAATCAAAGAATGCAAGTTTATGTATTTGATAAAGAAACTTCATTTTTCAGATTGGTTAGCGTCGTTCAAGTGGTACCTTAAGCCAGAAGTAAAGGGTACTATATAGATAGAAAAAGATGATCAGGTCAAACGAAGCTTAAGTTGTCGCGTCAACCGGTGTATTAACCTTTTAAATACTCCACGGTGGATCCATACATGGTCGTTACTCACACATGCGGATTTCAGGGAGCTTTTGGTTACTAGGTGTAATCGTTGAGAGACGCCAGCACGGGTTATCTTCAACCGATTTGAATGACAGCTAACTAAGAGCATCTCCAATAGCATGTGTATATTTGGACGTCTATATATTCATATAGACAATGGTCTAAAAAAGATTCCCTCATATACACGCCAAGTTTTGCATCAGAACGTCTATATACAGGGACCATGACCGGTGGGCCACCGCTAGGGAGAGGAAGAAATCGTGGCTACAGTTGAATTTGGACGACGCCTTCACATTGTCCAGGCCTGGACATTGTTGAGGTCGATTTAGAGGATGTGCATGTTTGGACGACCATATAGACAAGCTGTTGGACGCCTGTTTTGGGCTCACGTCATGAAAAACGAGTATAGACATCCATATAGACAAGCTATTGGAGATGCTCTAATATGCTAGGTGTTTAGTCTTCGTAGCATGTTTTTGTTTGGTCGCATGTGGCATTTCTCTTTATTTTTTTTCGGGCTCTCGTGGTGAGCTCATGTTGAATATTGCAGTTTTGTTGGACAATTTTTGCTTAATAAAATGACTGCATGCATCATCGTGATGCGGAGGCCAAGGGCTATCCTTCTTTTCAAAACATTTTTTTTTCTCCACGGTGACTTCGAATCTTCGGCCAGCTAGCAAGAAATAACACCCACACATGATGACTTGGAATCTTTGGCCACTACTACGCTGGATTTAGTACATTCTGAAAGAACTCATGCAGGACTGATGAATCGGTCGAATACAAGTATGCTACGGCAACAATGTTGAAGCAAGTTAATTGTTTACTTGCGACCGAAGCTGCCTACGCGCGACGCGAGGGACTCCAGGCAGAGGTAGGCATGTGAGTTTCGACGAAGCTTCTGGTGTTAGTGTCAACTGTCAAGTAGAATGTTTGCTACCGTAAGTCAAGGATAGACTAGGAGAGAAAATAAGGACAGCCGCTTTGTCAGCATAGACGAAGTTTCGCTGCGGGAGAGGCTTTAGTTAGCGGATCAACAACATTTGCATCCCTGTTTTTTTTTTCTTTTGAAAAGAAGGAATACCCGGCCTCTGCATTAAAATGATACATGCAACTATATTATTAAATAAAGATTCAACATAAGTGTACAATGTCATATAAAGTCTTGTCTGAAGTTAAAAATAAAAAGATATCACAAAGGCCACAACCGTATCAATCTTCACACTCCATCTATTCCACAATGTAATGCGCCCGTACTTTCCGAAATCTAAATTTGATCATAAATTTAAACAACGAGACTGACTGAGATGGCAACAGAAATTAGACCATTGAATTCGTATTTTCAATGGTATAATTTTTATTGCCGTCGCAGTCGGTCTCGTTGGTTAAATTTATGGTCAATCTTAAATCTCGGGAAACGCGGACGCATTACATTGTGAAATGAAAGAAGTATCACCAATCTTTATGAAACCTCGTATCAGGTAAAAACGCCTTTGTATGTGCTTCGATTTCCACTTCGGCTCATTGGCAGGTGCGATAGCACAATTATTATCGTAATAGAGGGTCAAAGGGTTGGACGCACCCTGACTGTTGAGGAGGAAGGAGGGAATGAGATTCAACATACTTTGATTAAGTTCAAGGCTGCAAAGATATATACAGTTCCCTGGAGCGGCCGAGCGAGATCATGCGTGTGCCACTACTGCCACTGCCACACGATATGCACCACTACACTGTCAACTGCTGATCATGCGTGTGCCACTACTGCCACTGCCACACGATATGCACCACTACACTGTCAACTGCTGCACGATCAGGCTATACCGTATGGAGACATATGGTATAGAACTACATATCGTACCACCCCCTCCCCCCCTCCATGCAGTCGTGACGTCGGCAGGAGCGACGCAGAGACTGGACCAGAATTCAGAGAAAACGTCCGATGGTAGCCCTTTCATCATGATGTCGGCGAGCTCCCGTCGCGTGATCAGGGTTGGCCGACAGGTAGACAGCGGAGACATTGTCATAGTAAACCAGCGTGGCCTTGGCGACGGGGGAGAGCAGTTCGCCGAGCAGCTGTCGGAGCCAAACGCACTCAGCAACTATTCGCGACGCCACGGTACTCCGCCTCAATGCTGGAGCGCGAGACGATGGCCTGGCGTTTTGATGACCAAGACACAAGCGCGTCGCCGAGGTAGACACAGAAATCAGAGGTGGAGCGTCAGGTGTCGGGCAGCCAGCCCAGTCGGCATCCGTGAATGCCTGCAGGTCGAGGACGCGCGAGGCGCAAAGATGGAGTCCGAGAGCGGACGTGCCGCGCATGTACCGGAGCACACGCTTGATCAACCCGAGGTGGCACTCGCGGGGATCATGCATGTGGAGGCAGATCTGCTGGACGGCGTAGGCGAGCTCCGGCCGCGTGATCGTCACGTACTGCAGAGCGCCGGCAATGCTGCGATAAGCAGAGGGATCAACAACGCGCGGACTATCGGCGGTTGGCAATTTGCCCTTGGTGTCGATCGGCGTGGGAGACGGGCGGCAGGTGTCCATGTCGGCGCGATCTAGAATGCCTGCAGCGTACTGTTGCTGGCAGAGGAAGAAGCCTGCCGGCATGCGCGTGACGTGGATACCGAGGAAGAAGTGCAGAGGACCGAGGTCCTTCATGACAAACTCCCTGGTGAGCTGAGTGACGACGCAGCGAAGCGCCGCAGGCGAGGCCGCAGTGAGCATGATATCGTCGACGTAGAGAAGCAGGAATGCGGTGTCGGGGCCGTGGCGACGGGTGAACAACGACTAGTCGGAGCGTGTCGCGGAGAAGCCGATGGACTGAAGGAAGCCGGCAAAGCGGAGGAACCATGCCCGTGGAGCCTGCTTCAAGCCATATAGAGAATTGGAGAGGCGGCAGACATGATGGGGTTTGTCGGTGTCGACGAAGCCGACTGGCTTAAGATAGTACACCTCTTCGTCCAGCGTACCGTGCAGCAAGGCGCTCGATACGCCGAGCTGATGAACAGGCCAGTTGCGCGACGTGGCGAGGGTCAGCACGGTGCGAATGGTGGCGGGCTTGACGACCGGCGAGAAGGTCTCGCCATAGTCAACGCCGGCGCTGTGCCGAAAACCACACACTACCCAGCATGCCTTTTTGCGCTCGAGTGAGCTGTCGGCCTTGTACTTGTGCTTGAACACCCATTTGCTGGTGATGAGGTTGGCACCAGGGGGGCGAGGCACCATCTCCCAGGTGCGGTTGCGGGCAAGAGTATCAAACTCTTCGCGCATGGCGGCGAGCCAGTGGGGTTGCGAACGGCAACACGCATTGACGAGGGAGCCAGCGAGACCTCCCCTGAACTTGTAGTGGCGACGAGACTATCATGGTAGAGCGGATTCGGACGGAAGACGCCAGTCTGGGCGCACGTCACCATGTGCGCGGTGCAGCCGGCGGAGCGTTGGGAGGTGGCAACGCAGAGGAGCCACCCGACACCGTGCTCATCGAGGTGGAAGCCAAAGAACGCGCGACGGAGAGGATTGCACCCGAGCCGTCGACCGACTGATCAACATCCTCACGCTGTTGCAGGTCCGACACACTCGGGGAAGAGGGCGTCGATTGGGCGCGCTGCATGGAGACAGCCGGGCCGGCAGACGGCGATCCAGGAGTCGCGTTTGAACGTGGACACGGAGTGCGCTCACGGGGGTGCTGCTCGATCATGAGCACCTACAAAATGGGCGGCGCAAAAGCAGGCGGTGGTGGAGCGACATTGTGAAGAGGAGGTTGGGTGGCGAAGGGAAAAACTGTCTCATGGAAGTAGACGTGGCGAGAGGTGATGAGACGGCGTGTAGTGGGATCGAAGCAGCGGTACCCGCGGTGATCGGATGGATAGCCAAGGAAAACACAGGCAAGAGACCGGTGATCGAGTTTGTGTTTAGCAGTGGAAGAGACATTGGGGTAGCACAAACGCCCAAACACACGAAGAAGCGAGTAGTCGGGAGCAGCACCGAGGTGTTCATGGGGTGTGTGTGGTGCGGTAGCATGGCATGGCCGCCGGTTGATCAAATAGGTGGCTGTATTGAGGGCTTCGGCCCAGAACCTGGCGGGCATGGATGCATGGAATAGGAGGGCGCGCACACTGTCGTTGAGCGTACGCAAGACGCGCTCAACTTTGTCGTTTTGCTGGCTAGTGTAGGGACAAAGAAGGCGTAGATGTGTGCCGTGGCGAGCTAGGAGAGAACGGACGGCAACACTGTCGAACTCACGTCTGTTGTCCGTTTGTAGCGAGAAGACGGGGAGTTGAAATTGTGTCTTGACATAGGCATAAAAATCTAGCAGGATCGGGAGCACATCAGATTTATGCTTGAGCGGGAACGTCCAGACATAGTGGGTGTAATGGTCAAGCACACTAAGTAGAATGCATAACCAGAGATGCTTATAACCGGAGACGTCCATACATCAAGATGTAAAACGTGAAAGGGAAACGTGCTAATGCTAGATAAGCTACCAAAGGGCAAGCGGGCATGCTTGCCCAAGCGACAAGCGTGGCACGAGTGGGGCGCAGACTTGCTAAACCCAATGGAGAGGTTGTCGGCGGCGAGACGGAGCGAGGCGTGCCCGAGACGTTGATGCCACAAGGTGGAGTCGGGGAGGCCGGCGAAAACATGGCGGGGAGAAGGCTTGGGACGCCCAACAGGGTAGAGATCACCATCGGAATCACAACGGAGGATCACCACCTTGGTTCAAAGGTCCTTGACAGAGAAACCAAACTTGTCAAAATCAATAGAGACAGGGAAATCGCGGCAAATTTGACGAACAGAAAGCAAGTTCGTAATAAGAGAAGGTGAGACAAGAATGTTTCGGAGTTGGATAGGAGAGGTGCCCTTGATGAGAGCTCGCCAACATGGGTGATGGGAAGATGAGCACCGCTGCCCACGATGATCTTGGAGGAGGAATGGAAAGGACGAAGGGAGTGAAGGTTACCGGGGTTCAAAGACATGTGGGCGGAGGCACCGGAATCCAGGTACCACTCGGGAGAAGTACCCGACGAAGAAGGCCCCGCCATGGCGTTGTGTAACACCGCCTGCAGAGACTGCATGTCCCATGGCTATGGCGGTGCGGTAGACGAACTGGCGCCTGGAGACCCGTAGGCAAGGGGCGGCCCATAGCCGGGAGGAGAGCCGCCGGGAGTGCCGTAGCCGGGAGGCGAGCCACCTGGAGCACCGTAGCCGTAGGGAGCGGGGGCGGCCAACAAGGCCTGCTGGTGCGGCGTGCCCGGCCGCGGCCCAAGCACACCAGAGCCTGGGGCGCGCCACTGCATGGGCCAGGCTTGGACCAGCCCCGTCCAGGAGTTGGCGCCGGGCACCGGTGCAGGGCAAACGGGCGAAGCAGGGGCGCCTCCGTTGCCGTGGCCGCGACGGCGCTGGCGACCGCGCCCACGTGCGGCGTTGTCGGTCACGGGAGAGGGCGCCCACGGTGTTGGAGGCTTGGAGCCGGCGGTGTAGAGGAGCCATGACCAGCCCAAAGGGCATGGGCGATTGAAGGTGAGCAGTTTTCTCAACGCGGTGTTCCTCCAAGAGAAGAAATGAGCGAACATAGAGAAGCGATGGCAGCGGGTCCTGGGAGGTGATGTGAGGAATGACAGAGTAGTACCGGCGGTTGAGACCGCGGAGGAGATGAAAGAACTGACAAGAGTCTGTCACCGGCTGCCCCAGGTCACGAAGTTGATCGGCAAAGCTCTTTTGCAGTGTGCAGTATTGCATGACGGTCATGTCACCCAGGACGACGACGTGGTACTCGGTGTGGATGTACACGGCGCGCGCCAACTGGTTGCTGTGGAAGATGTCTTCGACGGCGCGCCACACGGTCAAGGTCGTGTCCTCCGACTGCATCACCGCCTCGAGAAGATCCGGCGAGATGGTGGTGGACAGCCGGTGAACGACAGTGTGGTCGGCCATCTGCCACTCCAAATCATGAGGGCGAGGTGCCGCGGCGGCATCGACGTGCGCGCGGAGGGCAAACATGTCGATCACCGTATCGAAGTGGCGCCACCACTGCGTGTAGTTGCCGGCGAGGAGGTCCATAAATACATGAACATGGCGACGGATATCAACGGTTTGGAGGATGGCCGAGGGAAAAGGAGAAGGAGGTGGGATGGCGGTTGGAGCGGTGGGTGAAGCCTACTGGAGCGGTTCAGCGAGGACGCGGGCGGCCGCATCGAGAACGCCAGCAGCGCCGTCGTCAGCGGAGCGAGGATAGAGGACGGGACTTTCTTCCATGGCGGAAGCGGAAGCGGGATCAGGAGCCTGCGCGAAGGGATTGCACAGGTCCGGGCCGTCTGATACCATGTTGAGGAGGAAGGAGGAAATGAGATTCAACACACTTTGATTAAGCTCAAGGCTGCAAGATATATGCAGTTCCCTGGAGCGGCCGAGGGAGATCATGCGTGTGCCACACGACATGCACCACTACGCTGTCAACTGCTGCACGATCTGGCTGTACCGTATGACGACTATACATGGACACACACGGTATACAGCTACATATCTTGACACTGACCACATCAAAATCAGAAATGAAATTCCTTAGTCAAAAACATAATCCTACATATATACTATATACTAAAGCGGGAAGCTTTCTATTTTCCTGATTTTTTCGACCTTTTTTTACCTTCTAATGTCCAGTTATATGGGCAGCTGTAAATAGTAGTGCTTCTGATTTTATTTTTTACCTTCTACTATTCAGTTACGTGGGTAGCTGTGAATAGTAATAGCGAGTAGTAACATGCGGGAACAGTGAACGTCTGTGAACAGTGCCATCGCATGAGAAGTGTCTTTTTGAACAGTGCATCCCGAATAATCTGATCCACCACCGCGCCCTTATATACAGGAGGGTTAAGATTTAGGATTTTTTTACACATCATGTCTCTTCAACGGCGTACCGACGCAGAACCATCTCAATCGTCTCCTGATCCTTTCCGATGATGGTTCTGCGAGAATTGCCTTTTTGAACAGTGCATCCCGAATAATCTGATCTTCCCTTATTTTTTTTAGCATCCACGTGAGAAAAAATACGCACGTTAGAAAAGAACTGAATTTTTATACACATCATTTCTCTCTTCCTCATCAACCACCGCGTCCGTATATAGAGGAGGGTTAAGATTTAGGATTTTTCTACACATCATGTCTTTTCAACGGCGTTACGACGCAGAACCATCTCAATCGTCTCTTGATCCTTTCCGGTGATGGTTCTACTGAGGTACAAAACAGTAGGATGGAACGATATATTTGCGTGAACATTAATCCGTTCGGAAAATAAGTTCATGACCGATTACTATCCATTTATATATCACGACATCAGCGAACAGTTCACTAACAATTACCCAAAAAAACAACGGGACAATATCTGAATAAACCTAGAATTGCTAACCCAAACAATAACTACAATAAACAAAAGCAGCAACCACGACTAACCCGGAACAAAAAAACTAGTGAAATGGAAGATCTGAATAAACTAAAAACTTTAACCCACCCCATAAACAGAAACAGTAACCGAATTGTAACTCAGAACAATACATCTGAATTGTAATCCAGAACAATATACCCGAATAAACCAAAACAACATACGAAAAAATATTAATAGGCCAGCCAGTTTGCGTAATTTTTTAAATCATTTAATGTTGGTTACATGTCTACGTAGATCATCAGGTAAAAATATAATTCATGTTCTCCTCTTCATTTTATTTTATCGCGTAATACATGTTGTTTTTTTGCTTATTTCGGCTAAATACAGACGGAAACGATCACGGGCGCGGCGCACGCCGCGCTTCTTCGATGCTAGTTAACATAACAGTGCTAGTTATATTGTACGTGCATTTTAGTCAAGAACTTGCGACCAAAGCTGCCTGCACACCACACGAGTGAGTCGAGGCAGGCATGTGAGTTCGACGAAGAGGTTCGGTTGTCAGTGTTAACTGTCAAGCAGTAGAACGTTTGCTAGCGGAAGTGAAGCAGGGACGTGGCACACGCATGTCGAGTAGCGACAACCACCGCAAGAATGGACATAGATAGATCCTTGCTGCATTAGGACATCTCCAACGGCAAGTTGGCAACTCGCAAATTTCCTTTCCTATCCGTCCGCGGAAAGGAAGGACCAGGCCACGGACACTGATGCGGAATGACGTCATCCAACGTTAGCCGCATATATTTTGATCATAATTAGAACCAACCTCACGAAATTCGATCAAACCGGACGGATTTCATTTAAGTCCGGATATAATTTACATAAAAAGGTCAATATTTCGACCGTTTAACTAGAAAACTAGAAAAAAAATCCAGACTGCCATAGTAGAAGTAACTTTAGTAATAATATAGGGTTCAACTCAACAAATTTGCTTATGTGACAACAATTTAATAAGAAGAGAGATGGTTTGAGTAACATAGCTAATTACTCATACTATAGATAACATTGCACTTCTCAAGACAAGATGAGTCTACAACCTAATAAATGAAATGTTGCATGCACTACACATATGTTACTCCCCCTTAGAGCATCGACAACCGGACCTCTCAAACACGCCTTATACGCCCGGGCGGGCTATCCGGTCAGTGTCCGGTCAAAAAAAGTTGACCCAGACGGACCCCTCAAACG
>CBMN010752841.1:0-23651 GCA_000582825.1 Hordeum pubiflorum
TCTGGAACCGGGAGCAAAGGCATGTTTTCTACTAGTGATTGCGTATACTTGACATATACACATGTTCGCACATCAAAACCCTAGCACCAATCAAGTGTCCTAATTCAACAACCAAGCTTCAATGCATCATATATATCATAAACAAGAATAAAAATTAATGTAGAAGGATGGTTTTTAATAGCTGCTTAGCAGGCCAAATGATCCAAATTTAGCACTATAGCGGAAAATAGTGGGCTATTAGCGTCATTTTCCATTTTGTGTGTTAAAAATTCTCAAAGGCTATAGCGGGGCAGTAGGGAAGCTATAGCCGGCTATTTAAAACATTGATATATAGCCACCTAACATTACAAGTTCTCACAAGACGTACTACATTTGTTTCCAAATATTAATCCTGAAAGTAATATGACACGGCAGCAAAGTGGCCTGCCTTATAGCTTGATCCCTCGGGGTGCTTAATATCATTGGTACATGCATAGCAATGATATATATCCCGAATCACGCGTGAGCTCCGAGCAACAAAACGACGTCCAGCTGTAAAATAATGCATGAGATATCTAAGCACATTTCAACTAAGCAATCTAGAAGATCTAAAAGCACTTACTAGTTTGTTTCTTCTCATCAAGAAAATGGAAAGACGTGAGAGCCATTGCATTAACTCGCCGCCCAACATGTTGGAGCTCAGCAAAAACAAGCACTTTAGGATCGTTCTTCTTTGGGCCATTCTTAGCATTAGCATAGAAGTTCACATGGGCGTAATTGTAAGATCGCTCATGAAATATAGCTCCATCTATTGCCTCAACAAGTGAATACTTAACCTGACCATTGAAACAAATAAAAGCAAGCTCAACAATTATTGACACTACAAAAAAGTTTCAACATCTACAATTAACATAGAAAGCAAATAAGAATTTTATAGAACATTGACCAATGCATTTATCTTATCATTAACATTCACTCCATGTCTGAAATGAAACACAGTTGGAAGACAATCCTTCGTACAACTTATTATTGTTGTTAACAAGGTTTAAATTTCTAAATCTTTCATATTGGGTTCTCCCATTGCGGTGCAGGGGCACATTGACTCCACCAAGGTACAGGTAGGTCATCTTTGGTTTTTGTTTACTAAGCATATGTTATATTATTGTGTTAGCTTCAGTATCAAATTTGTCAGCTTGGACATGGGGGAAATGTATTTTTTTTCTGAATATGGATTTTAGTTTCAGCATTGCAGTTAATTTAGTAATACAATTCTTGTCGTATTTCATTGTGATATCCTGAAAGGAACTTTTATCTTCTTATGGCTTATGTTATATACAGTAACAAGTTCTTTAGCAACCTTAATTGATCAAATCAAACTCGTAGCAAAGAACATTAAATATATTTACCTTATTTTTTTTGTTTTTATTGTAACTTTTCAGAGCTAACTCAGCGAATCGCTTCGTCTGTATTTGGTAACGCTCTTCACGCGCTGCTTGATCGAAGTTGGCTGTTTCAGGCCAGATCTCCACCACAGCACCCATAAAGTCATCTACCAGTGCATCATATGAATGATCTTCCTGTTTGCCGCCGGGTTCCCTATTTGGATAACTTGTTCAGTACATAACTAGTATGATGGACAAGAAGCACCGGCAGATTACTAACATTCAGGCAACAACTGCTAGCTACTAAAAATGACAATAGGCAAGTAAAACTATTTCCAATGCATGTGTATCAAAAAAACCAGAACATCATGGATAATTCACTCCTGAACCCGGGCTCAGATGAGCCCAGTGAACAGTAACGCGATTCGAAAGTTCAAAAATGTTCAAAAAATTCCGATTTTTTTTGTGATGCAAGATGCTCCTGTGCGTGAGCTCCGTGCAAAATTTCGTAAAGTTTGAACATTCAAGGAGCTCGCGGCAAAAAAGACAAAATCAGGCGTGAACAGTGCGATTTTCAAAAGTTACTCAGACATCCGAATTTTATCCTTTTTGGTGCGAGCTCCTCGAATGTCCAAACTGCACAAAATTTTCGCCCGGAGCTCACGCACAGGAACATCTTGCATCACAAAAAAAATCGGAATTTTTTGAACATTTTTTCTTTTTCAAATCGCGACACTGTTCATGCCCGGGCTGATCTGAGCCCGGGCACCAAAACGCCACTCTCGAACATCATGGTCTTCTGATTGCTCTGGTAAAACATATATCTGTATCTTTAAATGAGGCATGTACAAATCTGATACAATGTTTTGTAAATTATACCTGTCAGTGATCCCTGAACCGTCAGAGTCGCCATATTGCCCAAATCTTATCTTCTGATCATCCTCGTAACAGTATCTGCATGCGTCCACCAACACAGAAAACTTAGAAACACATGGCGAAACAAGTAAAAAGATACTCCCTCTGTAAAGAAACAGGGGTAGATAGTCACATGGGACTGTCAGGGCTGTCAGGGGTCGTGGAGCCATCATCCATCAGAGGCGGAGCCAGCACGCTCGAAGAGCTGGCTTGGAACCGAGACCGCTTGGAAGATGGCGAACCTGCTTTGTGCGCCGACTCGAAGCGAGGGCTGCGGCTGCTCTCACGCCGGTGGTGCTCGCGGTGCGGCTCTCGGCGCGGTGACTGACCCGGCCGCTGGTACGGTGCATGCGAGATCTCAGCGGAGCGTTGCAGCCAAGGGCGTGGAGAGGCGGAGCGGCGCCGTCGCCGGCTGGAACTCACGCGGAATTCGGAGGGCGAGGGGAGATGGCTGTCGATGCCGTGAAAAGGCAGCCGGGAGTTATCGTGCAAACCGTCCATGCCAAAGCCTCACGGCGATCGGATGCTTGTCGTGCGTGTGTCGTGCCGTTATGGTGGGGTGGAGAATTGATGAAGGTGGCCTTGGCTGAGTTGGCTCCATCTCCGATACGGACACAGAAGAAGTAAATTACTTTTCGGTTCCAAAAAAGAGAGAAGTAGGATTTCCTTTCGGAAGCCAATAATCCTACGGAAACTCAATCTTTACTGGACTACTACATCCCCCTCTCCTCGAAATTTCACCACGGTGGGGCCCATCCTCTCCCTATTGCGAGTTACAGTACTCCACGTCTATATCTATATCTATATATCTATATATATATATATATACGTACTATTAAAGGGGCTATTGCTTCTGTCCGTACGTCGTCTATACCTACCTATTATTAATATTAATATTATTAAAGGGGCTATTGCTTCTGCCCGTACGTCGTCAAAATTACCCCTAAGTTGACACAAATTATCCACTATGCCACCGATAAATAAAAAATTCGCTACGTGAACCGTTGTTTTGTTTATATACTATGCGGTCCTAACTAAACACAAATACACCACTAGCCCATTGACCAAAGCCTTAATCCACCACCCAGGAGATCCAAGTTTGATCCCAGCCACGCCCCTTTTTCTTTTTCACTTTTTTGTGTGTAAATTCAAATACTTTTTAAAGTATTCATATCTTTCAAATTCTAACTCCAAATCTAACATATTATATATGAAATTACTCAGAAAAATATGTAGATTTCAAATATGCTATTATATTGCATGATACTAATTTCTAGAATAAAGTTTATGATGCAACCCTAATTATAGGTTTTCTATATTGGGAATTTTTGAAATGCCTATTACATATGTTTTTTTCACTTCTTTTTCTTGTGTAAATGCAAATGCTTTTTAAAGTATTCATATCTTTCAAATCCTAACTCCAAATCTAACATATTATATATGAAAATTACTTAGAAAAATATGTTGATTTCAAATATGCTATTATATTGCATGTTACTAATATCTAGAATAAAGTTTATGATGCAACCCTAATTATACGTTCTCTATATTGGGTATTTTTGAAATGCCTATTACATATGTTTTCTGTCCCATTTAACTTGAGTAGATATGATATATAGTTTAATGCTCTCACAAAAGATAGTATTTATAGTATAGAGGATGTCGATTCCTACTAGGTACCCTATGTTAAAGGTTACGATAGGTGCATAGTCATCCTATTTTTCACCGTGCACAATAACCAACTAATATACAATGATGTACACTAAATTGTTGATACGAGCTTTACGCAAACAAGTGGCTTAATGTTAATCTCCATAATTTTTAAAATTCTGCCCATTAAGATTTTTAAAAACAGCTTGAGTACACTTCAAAAATCATTACGTTTTTACGCAACACCACTTATCATGTTGTTTGCTGTGTGAAGATTTCAAGGGATTTGCTGATATCGTGTAGTGTGTATAAGGGGGTGATTTTTTCTGCCGTTGCAACGCACGGGCATGTTTGCTAGTCAACACTTACGTAAACTCCTTACCTAACCTTTCTTAGGTGTACCAATACTCTTCAGAAAGCACATCTAAAAAAAAATGCTCTTCAGAAGCAGATTGGTGTCCGGTATTGGTGGATTAGTGGGACAGGGAGTTTTTTTTTTTGCTATCAAGCCTCGGGCTTTTTATTCCTTATATGAAAGATCGTTACATCGCTTAGAAATGACTGGATGAGAAAGATCATTGGCACAGTTGAGGGCATAAGAAATAGTAGGAACAGGATTTATACCAGAGCTCATGAGCTACTGCATTAAAAATGTGATGGTCCAAAGAAAAAGGTTTTAGCCTGTTTCACTAGCACGCTTATCTTAGAACGACAATAATTTTCCCTTCAATTTTTCTTGTTCTGAAAACAATACTACTACAAATATGAACATTAGAGTCCATCCGGAAATTTGACTCTACTCTAATTCTGGCACCTGATACGGTTTTATAGGGAAATCGACTTGTAGAAGTCATATACCAAAGGCCCGCCATTACATGTTAGTGCCCACTGGAGAAGTAAACAAAACCAAGAGAGAATTTTTTTTTAAGAAAGAAGCTTCCATAGCAAGGGAGTTCCTCCCTAGGTTTGTAAAGTTCATATCTACCACCTTTTCTCCTCCAAGTTCTGGTTTCATCATCTTTGGTGTGTTTTTCTATCCCTGGCCCTTACAACCCCAAATCTTGTTATTGCTACCAAAGATAGTATGATCTTTTCGTATGAGAGACTTTTTCGTTAAAGGGCGCTTTTATTACCTCAATATGTAGCATCGAGACAACACCCGACCTTTACACAGCTAAGATGCACACATCTGCACTCCAAATTTCTAAGTAAAACAAATATGGCATAACAGCAACAGTAAAGTCATAAAAGACCGACACTATGTCTATGTTAATATCGCAGACAATGATGAACCAATCCAGAGATTATGCTGTCATCCATGTTGAGTAAGAACCTCCCCGGCCACCTACTCCAACCGCAAACACACCACCTTGAATAGAGATTGGTACTCTATATTGCACCGAAGGAAGTGGTGCTTGATTGTCTCATCATGAGTACAAAAACTACACTTAACTTTCTTGCCAATTACGGTGAGTGAGGTTGTCTTTGGTCAGTATAGCTCCTCTCCGAAGATAAGACATGGAATTTTTCACTTTAATGGAATCTTGGCCTTCCATTTGCTTGTTATTATACATTCTAATTTCTAAGTGCGAAAGTGCACGATACATAGAGTCAACTGTGCATGACCCAGATGTGGTGAGATTCCAGTGAAAGACACCCGGTCTTTGTGTCAGGTTAACTGAATCCAACATGAAGAGAATATTCTGCCATGACAAAAGACGGTAGCCACACAAATCCTGTCTGAAAGAAATATCCAGAGGGGATGAGATGAGCTCGTGTGCAAGAGTCTCATTTTTATCGTGCACAACACAATACAAGGCTGGATATTGTTCTGAGAGAGTGGCATTGCATATCCACTTATCTTTCCAGAATCGTATCTCCGAGTTATCCCTTGTCGCAAACGATCCAAAGTGGAAAATTGTGTTTCTTTACCGCCATTACACCTGACCAAAAGTCTGAATCACTGAGTTTCCAGATTACTGAAGACACTGCCTTTTGGCCCAGGTACTTATTGTGCAACAAGGTTTGCCAAACGCCATCTTGAGTAAGTAGTTTGAATAACCATTTACAAAGTAAGCCATCATTCTTGACCTGAAGATCCTGGATGCCGAGACCATCTTTGTCTTTAGGTGTACAAACCATGCTCCATTTTACAAGACGGTATTTTTCTTTTCAATGTCTCCTTGCCAAAAGAATCTGGATCTGAAGTAATCCAGTCATTAGACTCATTTTGAGAGTTGAAAAAAGGAAATCATATAGAGAACCATATTTGTGAGAGTATGACAAGCCAGCCTCCAACTAAGAGCAACTTACCTTTCCAATTACTCAATCATTTCTCTAATATTTTTTCTACATGTTTCCACTCATTAGTGAGGCACTGATAGTTGACCGGGATATCCAAATATGTAATTAGGAATTGGCCATGTGCACAACCAAATAAGTCAACGTATGTAATAGCCACATCTCTCGCTTCTCCAAAGCAGAACAATACACTTTTATGAAAATTAATTTTAAAACGCGACATTTGCTCAAACGCTAAAAGTAAGAGCTTCTCGTTTCAAGCCTTATCCATGTCATGTTCCATAAAAATAAATTGGCATATTGCAGAATGGAGAGTCTACCATCCACTAGGTGTGGCACTACTCCTGCAATCTGACCGTCCTACTTGGCACAATCAATCAGGATAGCCAACTTGTCAGCGACAAGGTTAAATAAAATTGGAGACATGGAAGAATATAATGTTATCTAGAGAAGAACTTATTGTACCCCATATTTTATAGTAGTGGAAGAAGATTTGATTTTTTTTTACCTCAGCTCAAGGTTTTTCACATAAATCTGATGTCTCTATGTTGATACTACTACTCCAGTTTGGAGTGGTTCTCTTGACCTTAAACACCGTGTGAGGTGATGTTTTATGTGTGGCTAGAGTATTTCTTCGATGCATACGATTTCTTTCTATGTTGAGCAATGATTTCTCAATTAGTATGTGAGTGATGTTGAAATTATTTTCTAATTCCAAGGCAGTTTTCAGATTACATATATGTGTGTGTGTCTGTTAATTTCCTGACACAGTGCCATTTTTCATTTGTTGACTTCTCCCTGTTTAACTGTCCTGAACTATGAGCCGTGGGCTGGTGGTCACCTAAAAGCCAAAAAAGTAGGAAAATGATAACTTCGGAACATCAGATTTTAACTGTTTTTCCCGAACGTGCTCATTATATGCTCATTATTGTTTTTTGTCTTAGAATTGGTAGGGGTAATCCGTAGTTGCCATGTGCATTTCCAGTATGCAGTGATTTTGCAAGTTTTGATATGTGCCCCCACTGCATTTTTGCCATGTTGTTTTCTTACGAAGAACATTTTTTAACATGACAAATTCTCATAATATGTCAGCTCTACAATATGGTATTTTTTGATTTTCCATCATCTTACGTTGAGAGGTGTCATGGCAATGGGTTTGGTTAGCATTGTAGGTATAATATGTAGTTCCCACTGGGCAAATCAATTTATGATATGTATCCCCACTACAATTTTGCCATGTTTCTTGCTTAGGGGGAATCAAACCATTGTTTGCCATGGCAAATTTTGGCGTGTATGGCCCCGATCCAACGATTCGTGCTTTTTTGTTGTTGCGACGAAACTAAAAGAAGGTTGTATTGCCATGTATATTTATGGTGTGTCGCCTGTAATTTTGTTAATTTTATAGATATGTTTGCCATGGAAACTAGAAGCTTATGTTGCCATGTAATTTTCTTTTAATTTTATATGTGTTTTTGACATGTCAACTAGAAGCTTTATATTGCCATGATGACAACATTTGTTGTGTCTTTTGTCATATCTATCTGAAGAATATTGCCATGGAAATTGCATTTGTTGAAAACATGGCAATTTTTATATTCTAACTTTGTTTTGCCATGACAAACCTTATGATCTTTTTGCCATGTTATTTTCTCGTATGAAAAAATGAGGGTTTCCAAATATGTTTCATAAGTCATGAAAAATCTTCTATTTATACTATGTCAATCTAACATAAGATGATAATTGTTGCCTATGTATCATGCCAAATTTTCCTTGTGTCCACGGAAAATATAGTCTATGCCATATGACAGTTTTGTTGAACTTATCATGCAAATACTCATGCCAAATTCCTATACTTGCTATGGCGTGTGGCAAATTTGATGACTAATCCATGGCTAATATTAGGTCCATTTTACCATGCTTCACCTAGCAATATTTATGGAATTCATCCGATGGAAAATTTGTGACGACATTGATTAAGCTAATGGAGATGGCAACTTAAGTTCATGGATCATGGCAATTTTTTTCAGTTTTGCAAATATTTTTGAAATAAATATCTTTGTAATATGACCATCGCAACTTAAGTTAATGGATCATGGGAAATGTAGGTTATGGGTCATGGCATTTTTACTACATGCATACATACATGACAATTTTCCCTCACACAAAGCATGACAATTATAATTTAATCACCATGGAAAATCTTAATATGCATTTGCCATGGAAAAAAAATTGTGTGTGTTTACATGCACGGCAAATTTATCACTTATACCAGGAATTTTGTAAATTTTGAAGCTTGGCATTTTTTAGTTTATGCTTTTGGTTTTGAACATCATGTGAATTGGGTTTGTATGTATCATGGTAATTTACTCTAATGTTTCATCATAGCAAATTTACACTAACTTTGCCATCATGGCAAACATATACATTTTTTGCCACTAATGAAACATTTTTTGTAACCATCATCGCAAGCATCTTTGTGTGCATCATAGAAAACTTAATACTTTTTTGTCATTGAAATTTTCGTACATGACATGCGTAATCGTATTTTCTATTTTACATCATGTGGTGAATTTGTTTCTTCACAACAAGGCAAAAATATCACTTTCTATGTGCGCATGGCAATTTTGGTTTTACGGATCAGAGCACATATAGTTTATACAACATGACAATTTTCACTTTTTTGGACCATGGCAAATTTCATTGTTTTTGAACCATGGCAAGAATTGCTTTTTATTTCCCATGGAAAATGTACCTTTATTTTGGCATGGCTAAGCTTCCTATATTGCCATGGCAATTGTACTGTAACATTCTCCCTCCGTCCATGAATAAGTATACATCTAACTTTTGTCCTAAGTCAAAGTTTTAAAATTTTGACCAACTATATAGAAAAAAGTAGTAACATATATGACATCAAATTGGTATATTATGAAATTACATTTCAAAACGGATCTATACATACTAATTTAGTGTCATAAATGCGGCTACTTTCCCCTATAAAGTTGGTCAAGAATTTAAAACTTTGACTTAAGACAAAAAATAGATGTACACTTATTCGTGGACGGAGGGAGTACATGGAAAATTTAATTTTAAATGCTCATGGGAAATTTTTACTTTCTATTTTTTCCACAAGAAATTTATTTTTATGGACAATGGCAGATGCACTTATACTACATGACAATTTCATTTTTTGGACCATGGCAGATTTTCATTACTTTTCAACCATGGCAAAATTTACCTTCTATTTCCCATGGAAAATTTACCTTCATTTTTCCATGGAAATTGTACTTTAACATGCACGTCAAATTTAATTTAAGCGCTCATGGCAATTTTTTACTTTTTATTCTGCCATGGAAAATTTACTTTTATGGCCATTGGCAAATTTAAGATACATATATGTGGCAAATATTAGTCGTTGAAGAGAATTTTTTTTCTTCCATGGGACCATGGTAAATTTAATTCTCAAACATGTCAATTACTACTTAACAAAATATTTGCACACTTTTCGTGTTCTACATGTTTGGCAAATTTTAATCGACATTCTTTGTGTCTTCACTTATATACAAAATACCTTACAAAGTTTAATCGATATTTTTTTTGCCACAATGTATGTATACATGGAAATATTTTGGACCATTGCCAAAAAGTATCTCTTTACCCATGGCAATTTTCTGCTTTAAAAGACGATGGATTTTTTTCGTTGCACAACACAAACTAGGCTTTATTAGTCACATAAAAAATATGGTCTTTTCTTTTGTTTCGCTACTTGACATTATTTTTTTCTTTTTGTCTTTTACAGGGAAAATGCCTCTAGGGGCGATGGGGAGTGTGTTCGGGCTGTGGGGTTCTCCCATCATACGAAATCGTTTGTTGGGGGATGATCCCTCTCGTACCGAATGATTCGTTTAGTCTGAGGGGTCCCCTGACCGAACATTCGAGCATTATCGGCGTCCAAAAACTATGAGCTGTAGTGTAGTGTTTGTAAATAATAATAATTGTTTTCCTTGTGGGATATGTAATCTTGGCCAACGTGCAGTTCATGCATCAGAATTACCCCTGGTCTTTGCATGTAACGATCTTTATTAAGTTATTCAACTGAGTGCGACAAAATAAATACAAAGATAACTTCAAAGTCACATTTGAGGCGAACAAAGTCACTACACCTATATGTATAAAGATATGCTCTGACCACATCAACGGACACCATCTAATCCAGTGGCCTCAAGAAGCCGCCGCCTGGCAAGCCAAGAGCACCAACCTGTCTAGGCGTCCCACAACGCACACCGCACGCTCGCTCTAGGATCCGCTACCGCCATCTTGCACCGTCCCATCTTTAGGAGGGACCATTGCATAGACCTTGTCAGGCCCATCTGTCGTCGATGTCGCCACGACGTCAAACAACGCCACCAACCTGCTCGTATACATCAAACCGCGTCCAACACCGAGACTCCACTGCTCCACGCCACCGAGACCTTATGTCTTCAATCCGATAGATGCAACACCGCTCCACCTGTCGGCCCCTCCAGCGAACCTCTGCACCAAAACAATACCCTCGGGAGGGAAAACGACACCACAATCTTTGTGATCATCCGATCCGGGAGACCCAGATCTAGGGTTCTCGTCGGAACAGATGCCCCCTGGAGGAAGAGGGGCACCCATATGCACCTGTCAACGAACCCAAATGGTTCCCACCATCACAAAGCTCTCACGGTAACGCCTTCAGGAAGGACAGGACGCCTTGAGTGTCGTCGCCGCCCACCTCAGTTAGGGATTTTACCGAGCAGCGGTGAGGTGGGAAGAGGTAGGGCAGACCCGAACGACGTCTCCAAGAAGAATATCGGCACCTGCGGGTGTCGTCGTCGTTGCCTGCCGGAACCGACAAAGGAATTATCCCGATCTGGATCCCTACCTCCCGCTCCACCCACAAACCGATGACTGTCTAGCTAGCCAGCACAACCAAGTCCAGCGAGATTGGAGCACACGTAGATGGGACAGTAGGCAGCAGACAAAACGACACCGTCAGCCACCTGGGCATCGCTGCCACGGCCCAAACCCGCCGGTGGTCCAGTTAGTTGAAAGCCGGACCCATTAGAAGTCTAGAATCTTTTTCAAGACACTACAGCACGGTCAAGTTTGGGTGACAACCAATCTGTTGGCCTAGAGTACCTTTGCCGATATAAAAGTTGTAGCTAACACCTATGCCGACAAAAGATAAAACAGTTGGAGGGCTTGCTGTGGGCAAAGGTATTGCCGACAAGAGTCTGCTGGAGCTACGCTCTAGTCGACTCTTCTATGAGACTGCATAATAACACTAACACTCCTACACCCTCAGGAACAGTAAACTAAAAAAAACTGAAATTTTGTGAAATGTTCTCAAACATTTTAGGTGCTTGCAAATTTTCGTGGAGAAATATCATCCAATGACCTCCCCACATGAGAAACAAAAATTAATGCTAACAATTGCTCAAAACTTTGAACAATGATATCTTTTTCCTGTGTAGAGCTCCTCCGCTGTTTTTTCTGCATGAAATCTTGGAAGCACCTACAAATTTTGAGCATATTTGATGTCACAAAATTTCGGATTTTTTTCATTTTGTTTTCTACTTTTCTGAATTTACTGTTCATGAGGGTGTAGAGACACGCGGGACCTACCACAGTGCCTTCTGGTGCGGTAAAGATGTAACTCTTGTGCCCTGTTTTGACTATATGAATAGAACACAGAATGCGTGACACTGCATCTGTCACTTGTCGGACAAAGCCCACACAGTGGTTAGATAATGGCAGCTTGAGTGGTCAGGTTAGATCACCACAGCCTACCAATTTTTGCATAGTACTTTCTCCATATCAAAATATAAGACGTTTTTTTTACATTGTCATAGTGTAAAAAAAACGTCTTTTATTTTGTCACAGAGGAAGTATCTTGAAACGGTGATTGTAAAATGGATGTATATTGCTACGGCCAACGAACAATCATGAATAGGGAGTCCTTCTCCAATCTCCACAAAGGGCACATATGCAGCGGGGTCAGATCAGCTCAGCTCGCCGGAACTGGACCAAATATGGAGCCCACGAGTCATTCATATTAGCAGACCAAATATGGGGAATCCTACTTTTTGTAGGTAGTACTTGATACACTGAATGAAGCTTGCTTTTGGATTTAACTTCAAAATTCCACCTCAAGATTCAAACCGTGCAGTATTGTTGCGCTCATCCACTCACATTATTAGCAGATCAAAGTAGCAAGAAATAAGCATCAGAATGGATGCATACATAATTTCCCTTTTTCTGTTGTTATTATTCTGATCTTGCAGATTATTGTATTGGAAGCATATTAGCAGTACGATGACATAACTAACAGTTCAGAACTCACAGGTCACCTGTAAGGCTGTAACCGAAACGAAAGGCGCATTGGTTGGGAAAGTTGTGACTGAGCACATTTATTTCAGTACAAGGACATAACTATCAGAAGGCACTTGCTCACAGAAATGAAAGGCACAATAATCTCCTAGAACATGTATGGAATTACATAAAGATATCTCTTGTGTTGCCGCTCACAGTTTCAGCAAGAATGTCCGTATCTCCATGGGTCCGAGCTCGACAACAAGGGCTTGACTGTCAACTGGGCTACCGGTAATTGGGGCATGACTACTTTCAGTGTCTCCAACAACCCTCCACTTGAGCTTCCTCATCGCAGACTTCTTTTGGTTGGCGGAAAGGTTAGTTTCAGTCAATTCCTTGATCTGCGCAATGGAACAGCACTGAGCATTGCGGGCTAGATCTCTTCCGAAAGAAAAAATATTCATGACTAATTCATGCAACAGAACTTTTTTTTTACAACAAATTCTTATCATGCAAAGAGATAAAGTACAATAAATTACTTACAGTTCTCTTTCCAAACAATTTTTTCAGTTCAACTTTTGCCATCACTGAATATTGTGGGTCCTCTGCAGCCTGCAACTCCGACAAAAAATATTCATTGAACCAAGTAGAAATAAGTATGATATAAACTACAGTTTCGTAAACTAGGAATATACCTGAAACAAATGTGCCAGGCGGAGTAGTGTGGTACCATCATCGAGAGTCTGAAATATTAAGCCATACTCTGTTAGTGACTAATAGATGCTATCAATATTAAGATATATAAGATCTGTGATATTATTCTTTTTTTGAGAAATAGATAAATAAATTATGAACCTGCAAGGTGATCATTGCCACATTATCAGGAAGACTGTAATTTGCATCCATCATGCTTGCTTTCACAACATTGTAGGATTTCAAACTGCTCTCATCCTGTAAGAACAATATTACAACTGTAGGAATAATGACATGAAAATACTTAAAAAAAACAGGCTGAGAGAACTATACAAATATACCTCATGAGCGAAACCAAGAAGAAAGGGTGAATAAACTTTTTGTCCTTGTGTCCTTCGCCAGTGAGCTCCATGTCCAAGCTTGTTGACATTGACATAATAAGTACCCCTAGCCTGTAAGAGTTTATATGAGGCAGAGTTATATTTTTAGAGGGAAACAGTAGGGACTCCTACTGCATGTATATATTGATTTTTATATAGTGAACATAATGCATATGATGTCATGTCAGTACTGGAGGAAATAGAAATGGATACAATACTGTGAGTGAATGTATACCGTGAGACCATCACATTTGCTGTCAACGCAAACAGTTTCAGAGAGCGGCTCCCCTACACCTCTGCCATCATCATGAAGTATACGCCTGACATTCACATTATCATGATTAGAGGTTGAGCGTACAAGGACGCGCGGAACTTGATTACACAGATTTATGATTGACTTCAATAGGTTGAAAACAAAGTTGGTAAAGATATCTGTAGTTAATAATACACACTAAACGGTATATTTCATAGTAAGTTTGAAAATAGGTAGTTCCATAAGAGATAAGTGAGAAACTGCTAGCTGTTTTAATGGACAAATTGGCATTTCTTTGTAGTTCAAGCTGTCTGCTAGCTTCAAGACAATGAAACCACAGTTAGATATAGAAACCAACTAGAATTGGATCGGTCTATCCTGGTAAATAACACAAATATGGTACTGCAATAGAAGCTATAATACCTGTGGAACATAAATTCTATTTGACCATCCTGAATACTTGAAGCTCCAACAGCACGATCAACAAGGACACTAAGTTCATATTTCCCATCTGTTACATACATTCCGAGATTGACCTGTAAAGTCAACATGAGAGAAAAATCTATAAGAAAATAAAGCAGTTGAAATAACAACAGCCACGAAAGCATGATAAAATAGGAAATTTATTTGGTGAATGAAAAACGAGGGAGTGTCACACGTAGTTCTGAAAATAAATGCTCTCTTATACAGGTGTAAAATGATTCCAGTTTTATGCCTACTGATGACAGAACTATATAATAAAGTACATAATTTTATAATAATTATTCTGAAACGGAGGTAAACTATTTGCCTCTATCAATTAATCAAGAGGAGTTTGACAAAAGTTTGAAAAAGCAAAAAAGAGACACAGCTAGCTCTACTTTTAGAACAAAACTATATTTAAAGTACTACTATGGTATATTAGAAAGCAAAGAGTATCTCAGTATTAAAATGTGAATATTGTGCATACGGGATAGTAATTTCCTGCAACCGGTTGAGTCACTTGAAGATTCCAATCTTCCCTGTAATTTCTCACCTATAGATGAAATAACAAAAAACATCAGTGTAAAAGAGAGTACAGAGGCATTCAAAACTCAAAGGTATTAAATTCAGATAGATGTTCAGTAGGGCCTTAACAGTCACCCATAAAATAATTTAGGAAAGAAATGAGAAGGTCGCTAAATTGTACTAACAAATATCTGAAGCATAGCTCATAATGATACTTACCCTCTTGAGAAAATCTCTTCCATTAGAATCTGTATAGGAAGTGTGGTTTGTGACCATATTTGCTGTCAGTCTTGTGATGATCTCCTTTCCTATGCCATCATCTACCGGGATTGGCCCAATCTTTTACATATGAGAGGAAAAACAAACTAAACTTCAGTGCATGTTCAATAATGATGGATATCATTTTTTTTGGAATGGAAAAATACAATTCAGGCCCTTATTCTCTAAGGTAGAAGAAATTACTAACCGTATATTCTACTTCAGCATGCTCCTTATCCTTATAGAGTCTTGTAACCTACATACACAATATTTTAACAGATATTCAAAGAGAGCTTTATTATAATTAATACTCCGTATATTACACCTGGAAAAAAAGATGTTAACATGAAGGCATGACGAATTGACAAGTCATAACTGAAACTGTACTAGAAAATAATTACAGCTAAAGTAATGACCACTTTCTGCTGTTGCAAGGCAGTGGCAAAAAACTTACGGCGAAGTTCACCGATGAAGCGATTGGCAAAGAACGGCATAGGTGACCCTGGTCATGAGAGCATCCGGAACAAGGACAAGCTCGACAAGCCCAGTGGAGATCACAAAAACTATCGTGTACAAGAGTTTGGAAGGGGTAAGATAGAAGAATTTTTTTCTATTTTAACTTGATTTATTCCTCATAGGGTTCCCCGAATCTAGTCTAAGTAACAAGTCATAGATCTTATCTCTGTATGGTTAAGGCCGAACCAAAACTATCTTCCTAATTTAAATGACAAGCTTCCACTGAGAGATCTTAGGGATCTTCTCCATAACTTGATACTGGATGGACCATGTATTTTATAACAACTGTGGACGACCCACTACTTCCCACCTGAACAGGAGCCACATTGGGGTGGAAAAAGATGTCAAGAAGTTTAGCTTTAGCCACAAGACATGTTATCATGGTGACCTAAGTTGTTGGAGCTAAATAATATCTAAAAATTTGTCCTATGTAGGATTATGAAGTCCTATAATCATCTATCTTTTCAGAAGATCTTAGCACATAAAAGTGCAACAGCAGAGAAGGTTTAAATTAATAGCAAAATCAGATAGCAAATAGAATCCATGTAATGCTATTACTATAGGCTCAAAATTAATCTTAATCCTCAAGTTGACTAATTTTATATCTGACCTGATAAATCCATGGGCTGAATTGCTGGTGGACTTCATCAACCAGAGGTCCACGGATGACTTTTAATGGTATCTAACATAAAATAAACATAAATCAATAGATCACATAGAAAATGTATGTAAAGTTTGAAATAGTAAATAATGCAGAAGTGAAGTTATTCAAGTAACATCAGAAAGGTAATCCGAATACTCAAGTGCTATCTCTTTTGTTGGGTATGAGTTAGTGTGCGAGATGGTACGGGAAAACATAACTACGAGAGGTCATGTGTGAGCCAAGTTGTAAGCCAGGTTGAGTTAAATATATAAGAGTGTGGAGGTCCTACTCCAGGAATAAGCCATCAAGAAATTTCCCCCAAAATCAACATCTGTTACAATAGCACATTGAAAGACTAATTGGATTAAATTTTGACTGTTCATCACGCATTTTAGATCTATATGTTTGAAGTCTTGTGATATTAGGTACCAAAAGGGAACAATAATAGATACCATGCTTTCATCTATTCTAGTTTGCAGAAAATATATCACCAGGTAAGTTCAATATACACTATTTATTGTAACTTTTGGTGGTAGGTGATCATCATCGGCTATAGTGTGCTGGGTAGATAAACTAATGCAGAAAAATACAGAAAGCACAAGTAATTTGTGAGTTAAAGTTAATAGGTTACCCTGCTTCCAATGGGTGCATAGATTAACAGATAAAAAAATGAACTTAAATGCACAAGTAAGTATTACCGATCTCGAAACAGGAGTTGGTGTAGACCCATCTGGTCTAAAAATATAAGCTCCAGATGCCTGGAGTAAAACATATACAGACAAACAATCAAACGTGTGAATCAGGTATAATTTAATAGAGAAAAAATTAGCTCCATAATGAAACCTGGGAATCCTTGGCATCACCGGTGCTTGAACCATACCAAAGATAGCTCTGTTGAATTGGTAAATCCACCTAAAACAGATATAAAGGTTTACTACTGCATATCAGGATGAATAAACATGTGGTAGAACTCCTGCAACTTGCGAACATAATAAATTTCTTTAAACTCTGCATACTGAGAGAGTACATAAAAGCAATGTTGGTCGGTTATGAGAATTATCTTCTGGCAATAATTTTCAATACCACGGAATAATTACGCACGGCATATTGCTTAGCTTGCAAAGTATGCTGATGCATAAACATCTACAAGCTAAATCAAATTTTATATGATGTGACATTGTTTTGTAACAAAATGTTAGACAAAATGGTCAATGCCAGCAATAGTAAATGATAGGGTAGTGTTTCTTCATGACATTGCGAAGACACCTGCTTCCGCGAGGCTTCAGGTTTGCATTACAACCTTACGATGAGCTCTGTCTCTCCTATCCGGCGCGCCATCGATCTCCAACCGATCCTTGACGTTCAGGCCTGACCAGTACGTTAGTTTCTGATCCTCTATCTTGGTATGCCCCTCTAAGGCTCTACATCAGTAGCCTGCGGAAGTCTGACCTTCAGCTCCTGATTGACAGGATCACTGGCCGTTTGGCAATGTGAAAAGCTTCCCTACTCACCCGCCGACCCGCGCATGAAGTTTAGTCATGTTCAACTCCATCCTTGGTGTATCACATGGTCTCGCTTGACGCCTTGACTTCCCGCATGGTTCATCAACTGTATCGACAAGTTTCGCCACGGCTTCTTGTGGCGCGGCATGGAGGAAACCAAAGGTGAGCACTACCTCGTCGCCTGGAACGTTGCCTGCTTGCCACGTGCAACGGGATGCCTCGGCATTCACATCCCGCAGCTGCTCAATAAGGCTCTTGCATCAAATGTCGCTGGCTCGAGAAAGTAGTGCACGACAAGCGATGGCAAGGGGTGTCAATCTCCGTTCTCCGCGAAGCAGAGGATCTGTTCCTTTGTCCCTAGACCACAGATCCAGGTTATTTTCGGGCATGATCAGTGGATCAGCAGGCGGAGCATCTCCCAGACGCCGAATCTGCTGCCCTCCGTTCGTTCAGCAAGACAGCTTCCCCCCCATCCACCTTGCTGCCAGCTCTCTGACGAAGCGCCAGAGGACCTGAGCCCCATCTTGCTGCAGCACTCCTTCTCGAGGGAGGTTTTGGTACTCCATCCTGCTTTTCGATGCGCCTTGGTTGATTCACTCCTAGTTCTGCAACTTCTCTACCGGAATGGTAGCTGGCGCTTAGCATGGCTGTGGCGCCAAACTGTTGGAAGTAGGTGAGCCCGCTGATCATCCTCTGCATGTGATCTGAACAAGCACGACTCCGACAAGGTGGCCACCATACTGGCAGCATTTTCTTCTTTTTTTGGTTAGTTTCTATACCAACCTATCTAGCAAATACTACATCATTTCTCACAATGATACCTACCTGCAACCCCACTATGAATGCCAAATTTGAACATATAAACTAAAAAAAAAACTGTTTTCTTACCTAATTTTGCACACACACATACATATATTGGTAAATAACAGTCTTCAATTAATCTTTTATACTTAACTATTTGTGAAATCTTACTGGACGTTAATTGATTTACGTTTTTTAGCAGAACCAGAATGTGTTAGGACTCACTCCTGTGATAGAATTGAACATCCGCGTAAGTTGTCCAGATGCTGACGAGAATGTCATCTTTAGAGACCCTGGTCCAACTTCAACTGTGTCTTTGCTTGGAGAAGCAATGCTTGAGACATACCCCATTCTGTTAGATCCTGGATAGTTCAATGGTAAATGATGTAAAACGAATGAAATAAAGCGATAATAAACACTCATATGAAAGCCAGATTTTTCATATTGACCTAGCAAAGAATATAATCACTAATCATATTTGTATGTGTTGCATTAGCAGGAACCATAAATTTCTGCTTAGTGATTAAAGTTGATGTTAGTGAAGATAACAAAGTAATTTGAAAGCTCATTATTAGTCTGAAGATGACTGAAGCATACATCACATGCCATATTATCAGCACATCAGAAGAAAAACATAGTAAAAATTATTCTCTTGTAATATCCTGTTATCCATTTCATCACCTTCAACAGAAATATATTATATCATCACTACATTGTCCATATACAAAAGTTTCTTTGCTCTAAGAAGAATAAAATCCAGCAGCTCTTTCTAGTTGGAAATTCACAATTCGATGAAAGAATATAAATTGGAATCAGAATATCTTAAGCAGATGCAATTTCACCTGGTCCCTTGGGTTTTGTGACAAAGTAAGTATTCCATCCCATTGGTGGCACAGAAGCTTGAAATACTAGCCAATACTTTGGGGGTTTGTCTGTATTGATTCCGAGATAAGCCTTCACATACAACTTCCTTAAATTGCTAGTCACATTATCAACCTCAACTAGTTGTGAATCGACAAAAGTCCCATCAGAGCTTTTTACGACTAGGTGTAAATCATTGACCTGAAAAGTTATAATAATTATGAGTATGTACAATTAAATTAGCTCAAGACCAAAAAACAGGTACAAGCCTTGTCGGCATATTTCTTTCCGTATGTCACAAAGTACCAAAAGGTTTTTAAATAATTCAGGGTATATTTATCTCCTAGTGAGTGTTGCTCTGTTACAGAGAATCAAAATCTAGTAGACAAAAGTGCACAGTATAGGTTTAGATGCATACCGGAACCCGTATGAAGTCACTATGTTCCCATCCAAGAGGATTATAAGCAGTTATAACCTGCAGAAGATAATCTAAGTATGTGCAACATCATAACTGGCAAACATTGCGTTAAAACAGACAGTACTTACTAAGCCCTTTCCTCCTGAAATTTGTTCCTCAGTTGAAGGGCAGTAGCTTATATTGAGCAGTTGGCACTAAAAAATTGATTCACCAACGGAACTGTTAGATCACGTGAACATATTCCAGGAACAAATGAGGCTATGTGTAAATGACTAAAGTACTATGCTAAAACACAGCTAACTCATAAATGTTGAATAAGATCCTATTGTTGTGTTTCCTTTTGAGACGAAAAATAGTGATGTTGACATATATGTACAAACAGAATGTGATAAGCTTAAGCATTATTACAGAAAATAAAGTCCATCCTAGCTCACCTGACTAAACTTTACTGCGGGAGACATACATGTTCCTTTAGAGCTTGTCAGACAAGCCAGAGCAGTATTTACACCTTTCTCGACCTACACGGTATGAATAGCTACTCCATCACTTTATTTGAAAGACTGAAAGAGCATTGTCACTAAAGCATTTCTGCAAGAGAAAATTGTGAACCTGGGATGCTCCGAGAGCAAGGCGTTTCGAGTAATCATCAGTTGTGTGTTGTTTTGCTGTTCCTGAGACAGCATCATGATGCTGGGCGATTCCCAATGCGTCCTCCAAGCTAGAAGTGAACGATCCTCCCACGAGAAATTCTATTTGACGTGCAGCCTGTTAGGAAAGACCATTTTCCTAAAATTAGCCACTTCCAAACTTAAATATATGATTTTTAATCATCACAATTCTGTGGTTTTAGGTTTGTATTAAAAATATATTATACCAGGTAATATCCACTGAGCATTCGAACATATCGCTTGAAAGTCGGGCGGCTCGTAAAATACCCAGTCCAGTAAGCATTTGTTGAATCAGCATATCTGCAATTTGCAGTAGCATAAGGGCGTAAAGAATGAACTCTTATCATTTTAGTGAGTATCGATAACTTACGGGAAATAATCATCTTGTTTGAGTGGCCAAGACTCATTTGATGCATGTTTTGCATCAGTGTAAATGGATGGAGTAGAATACAGCGCATGCACTCGTCCATCCTGCGGTGTTCAGGACATAATTTCTTATCTTCAAATACTTTCAGGACATTAGTTAACCATGTATATCATCGAACTGCATAGATAACTCACTTTAACTAATGTGTTCAGTAGATGTGAAGATTTTTTTACAGGTAGAATATGGAATTAGTTATGTATGTTCTTCTCTTCCTGAATGAAATGCAGCCTTGTAACCCTGTCACTGTACATGAACATAGGGGCATCACTCAATGCTCATAAATCTTATGCATGTCCTTGTAATATATACGGTTTTCTTGGCCCCCGATTGGGATGTGCACTAGGTTCCAGAGCTGTGTGTTGTGTTTTCCTAGCCTTTAGGCTTGTAAATACTGGTTTTACCTTCTTTGCATTTTCTTGAAAAAATATATACGGTTTACCTTTCAAATGCCAAGAAACGAGAACAGGAAGGTATACATCAAAACTTGAGAGCCTCAACTAGTCAACTGGCCTTCTGACAGTCGAGATCTATTAAACAGCATACCTTGTTCACGTAATGAATAAGTCTATCCATATTCCGGAACCAGGATTCAGCATACTGATAATTAAAATCATCACCCATGGTCCACATTATGTGGTTTGTACGCGTAACGTTTGCCTGATTAATAGAAACATCAGAAGTCAGGTCCAGGTTTCTGTTCAAAACTTACTTCCAAATTGGTCGAGTAAACCAAAAGCTTTTGCAACAAAGAATGTTTACCTGTGCTATGGCTGCAGAAACAAAATCATTAACGCGTTGCTCAACATTAGTGTCAAACAGAAACGGGTCGTCCTACAAATGATTGTTAATGAATATACAATGTGTGAGAGTTTCTTCCAAGAACTGGAGATCACTGAAACTGTTGTCTAAAGCCATATACCTGAACAGGTGAGATGTCATCCAAAACTTCAAAACCAAAGCCACTGGGAGGGCTATAATGGACAGGAAATGCATTTGTAAAGATCTGCAGTTCAGTCATACATTTAAATGAACAGAATACAGGCCAGTATTTTCAATATAATCATATATGCTGATGAATAGAATGCATATAATTATTTGCAATAGAAGAATAATAGTAACCTGAGAAGATGAACCAAATGTTCTTGAGCTCTGCCATATAACTTCCAGGCCTTTATCTTCTTTACGCTTTGCCCTATCTTGGTAATCAATTCTTGCAAAGTGCATAGAATCAAAACCAAGCTACAGTTACGACAAAAAAACACCAAATATAAAATCTCCACATTATAGCAATGCTCCAGGAAGAGATATTAGATCACAAATAAAAGTATGAAACAAGATTAATGTTTTTCAATCAGTCATCATATCACAACATAAAACTGAGGAGTAAACTTTACCATCATAAGCAGGAGTTCCTGTAACTCCAGACTAGTAAATGAAAACTAACTAGTGCTGGTCTAGTGGTAAAGGGAGACCATGATGCTACCAAGTTGACAAACCACTAATAAAGTTTAATCAAAGCCACCTACTCAATCTTACTCCAATTTACCATGACTCTGATCAAAGATCTGTTTTAACTATTAACCAAACCGTATAAAAATGAGAGACTAAACAAGGGACTAAGTATGTATTTACCTCTTGTTTTGCAAAAACTATGTTTAACTTTGCTGAGTCAGATTGGAAGGAACAGTCATGTGTTTGTACTACAATAATATAGCAAAAGACATTACGAGATACTGAATGCTCAGATCGAACTATGACTTCAATCATGTCAAGGCAAGACGAAATCATCAGAATCACTTACATAGCCAAACTACCCTCCAATATACATCCATGTACGTATATGAAGCAAATTATATACTTACCTAATAAAATAGAGCATCTTGATTTCAACAAAATCTTAAGGAGAACTGCACACAACTACATTTGCATAAATGCATGCCAATAGAATGCAGGGTTTTCATAGAGTTGTATTTTCTACTTGGTCCATATGTCAATTTATACCAGTAATCTAGTACTTCAATGCTTTGAGAACAACCTGGAAATGTGAAGTTAACATTACCTCTGTTCCTAGCAAATAAGCTTGCACAGCAGAATGACCGAAAGGATCGATTTGCCATCCAGCTCTTGGAGTCTTGTTGAATTGTTTTTTAATCACCCGATGACCAAGTGTGGTCTGATCAATCATGTCAATATAATGGGTGGCAGCTTCATCATGCATACACCACCCACCATTTCTGAATCGTAATATCCAAAGTTTATCAAAATTATATATTATAAACATGCTTATTTGTTTATAAAAGATCCAAGGAAAGAATGAAATCACATTACATACATGAACTCGAGCTGACCAGAATCAACTAGCTTGTGCACTATGGCCTGGAGTTTTGGGCTTTTCTCTACCCACCACCTTTGGAAGAAGGCCTAAATGCAAAAAACACAAGTCATGTTCATGTAACTTCCACAGGAGACATTGTACATTCATATATACCATGTCACTGGATAGGCATATATTGCGGCCGATTCATACGGCCAATCATTAGAAGCCAACTGATGGACGAACAGTCCTATAGAGTAGACCTGTTCATGGACAATCCGGCCCGGAGGCCCGAACCCGAAGCCCGAAGTTCGGGCCGGGTTCGGGCTTAACTTTCTCGCCCGAAGCCCGTCCCGAAAGCCCGAAA
>CBMN010752845.1:0-15130 GCA_000582825.1 Hordeum pubiflorum
CCGGACGCCGCGGAAGCCCGACAATCCCCGGCGGCGCGGCGGCATGGTGGTTCGGCGGCGGCGGGGCGCATGGCGGGGTGGGAAGAGCGGCGGCAGAGCGACGAAAGAGCGACGGACGGGCGCGTGGCGGGGTGGGAAACTGCTGGAGAGCGCTCCGCGGGCGGCGAATTTTATAGAGCGCGCCGGACGCGACGCGCCAAAACTAGCGCACGGGGCCGTTCCCGCGCGTGCGAACTTACTTTTCCCGCGCCGGCTGAAACGCGCGAAACCGCTCTGCGCGCGCTAAAACACGCTTTTGGCGCGCAAAGCTGCTGTTGGAGATGCTCTAATAGACGTTCATTTTCCTCGAGGTTGCAAGAAAGAAAACAAGAAAAATCCGACTAGCACTTCAGCGACACATAACGGACATGATCGAAACACATCTTTAGAATGACGAATGACGATGAGTTTGTCTGCACTATTTTCGGACCACAAAGATTCGCGGTCTACCAGGTTGTCTTCCTTCCTGAGTCCTGACTAGACATCGCAGAAAGAAACACGCTGACACGCAGGAATCTGCTACTTTAGCACTCACTCGCAAAGCATAGCAGCGAATTACCAGAAAGAAACCGAACATTTAGCGAGCAGTTCCTTAAAGATCACGGCCGTTTCTGACACGGAATAAAGAGCGGAAATTCGGTCGACGAAGGTCTCAGGAAGCTTCGCTGCAAAATCCTTGCCTTGCTTGACGCATCATCATCCATGATACACCAATCTTGGGCCAGTTCCATGGCCTTGCCTTGCTTCTCCGTGTGATCTTTGCTGCAGCTTCCGAGAAAGAATGAGAGGAGGAGGAGGAGGAGGAGGAGGAGGAGGCCGCCTCCTACTCGCATGGTATTTCTAGCGGCCGTCTCCTGTTCATCGATCGCGATCGCTTCCGAGAAAGGATGGGCGGTGTGTTGAGCGCGCTGTTCGGCGGCCACCGGCGGAGAGCGGCCGCGGCGGGGAGGATGACGACGTCGAGGAGCGGTGAGCCGTCCCGTGGCGGAGGCGGAGGCGGCGAGCAGCGGCGGAGGGCGATGGTGTCCAAGAAGTACTCGTACATACCGGACACCTACACCTCTCTCGACCAGGTGAGGTGACGATGGGTCATCTTCATCTCACGCGATTGTTCCTCGCTTCATCTCGTGACTTGGTGGGTTAACTTTGATTTCTCAGGTGGCTTCGGCGCTGCGCGATCAGGGCCTGGAGTCGTCGAACCTCATCCTCGGGGTGGACTTCACCAAGAGCAACGAATGGACAGGGAAGCGGTCGTTCAACGGGCAGAGCCTGCACAAGCTGGGCGACGCGCCCAACCCTTACGAGGCGGCCATCAGCATCATCGGCAAGACGCTCGCTCCCTTCGACGAGGACAACCTCATCCCCTGCTTCGGCTTCGGCGACGGTGAGCCCTCCACCCTTACTCCTTGCACCGACCGAGGTCAAAGACGACACCGTTCCATTTACCTCTCGTGCTCTTCTTGTTTGCCTGCGTGTATGTTGCAGCGACGACGCACGACTACAACGTCTTCAGCTTCCACCCGGACAACTCGCCCTGCCACGGCTTCGAGGAGGTGCTGGCCTGCTACCGGAACGTCGTGCCGCACCTCCGGCTATCAGGTGACGTCCGACGACCAACCCCCGTCAACCCGCCGTCCTGAGCTCTGAAAATCTTCCTGCGTTGACATTGGTGAATGAACGATGTGCAATTGCCTGTGCTCAGGGCCGACGTCCTTTGCGCCGATCGTGGAGGCCGCCGTCGACATCGTGGACAGGACCGGAGGCCAGTACCACGTCCTCGTCATCGTCGCCGACGGCCAGGTCCCTCAACTGAATCCAAAACCTTCTGCTACGCAGCAACAGGTGCATCTTGATTCGTCTTAACAACTTCATCACGGCGTTGCAGGTCACTAGGAGTGTGGATACAGGTGAGGGCGATCTGAGCCCGCAGGAGAGAAGAACCGTGGACTCCATTGTCATGGCCAGGTGATCATCGACAGTTTGGCGCGCACGCACGGTGTAAGGGAGGAGGTTCAGGATTTGAGAATAATTAAACCTGACACAAAAGCTTGACTCTGTCTGCAGTTCGTATCCCTTGTCCATCGTGCTGGTCGGGGTCGGGGATGGCCCATGGGAGGACATGCAGAAGTTCGACGACAAGCTCCCCGCGCGCGCCTTCGACAACTTCCAGGTCAACAACACATGGCATCACATATATAGCCTTCTTCATTGATCCAATCTCTCAAGACGAATCACAATGCAGCTCTACTCACATGTTATTATTGAACAACGATGTTGCGCAGTTTGTGAACTTCACCTCGATCATGTCGAGGAACGCGACGCTGCAGCAGAAGGAGTCGGCGTTCGCGCTGGCGGCGCTCATGGAGGTGCCCATCCAGTACAAGGCCACCATGGAGCTCGGCATCCTAGGCCGGTGCACGGGGAAGGCCAAGAGGGTCGTCCCGGCCCCGCCTCCGCTGCCGGCGTCGTCGTCGTTGAGGCGGGAAGCTAGCGGCGCGAACGCCGCCGCTGCGGAGCCAAGAGAGGATCAGGTTCAGCATGCAAACTGCTCGGAATTACAAAGTCTTGTTTCTCTTGTGATGATCGTACATGGATGATCGATCATTCGCGCCACCTTCTTGAACAAACTGATTGATAGACCAATGTCCATGCAGGTGTGCCCAATCTGCCTGACCAATGCCAAGGATCTAGCATTTGGCTGTGGCCACATGGTAAGATATTCGAATCAAAGAACTAGATCCTGCAACCTATAACTCCCTAAGCAAATTAATGGAAATGTATGTATGATTTTTTTTTGTGCGAACGACAGTGTTGCAGGGAGTGTGGGGAGAACCTCGACAGATGCCCGATATGCCGAGAGCCAATACGCTCCAAGCTGAGGCTGTACTCGTGATGATTAATTCAAACCAAACTAGGAGTATGTCATTATATTTGTTTCAAACGTGAAGCATTTCGCGGACAAAAGTGCAGGAAGCGTCTGAATGATTCTGATTGCATGGTTCTACGCTTGTTTATCTGTAAATAAGTGTGAGGTATTGAAGCTCCATATCATCATGCGCGTAAGGTTTTCCTTTCTCTAGCGTATCACGGACACTACACAAAGCCAAGTAAATGAATGAGATGAGTTCTTGCAGAGTGACCGACCCCTCTATCTATCTGAACCTCACACACACTCCTCAGATCATGTGGGTCGTTGTATGAACCATGGGCCGGAACATGATGAGAACTAATGAAAGAACCGCAACCTGAAAAATGGCGAAGTCCATAAGCACCGAGGATTTGTTCACCAAACTTGAAGCGAATTCAATGCCTAGGTGGGAGTAGGCGAATACTAGAGGAAGAGTGACCTTTGCCTTCTCCGAAAAAAGGGCATGACTTCATCGTAATGCCATCCCACCATCGTCCAAGGGGACTCCCCACCCCTTCGACTTGGTTTGAAGGGTGTTGACCTATCAAACGGCAGGATGCTCACCCTATAGGCTATAGCTCAAATGGTAACTAAGCAAACCAAACCGCCAAGGAAAAAAAAGGATTCGCACGACCACCAAAGCAAATCACACCACACCTAGAGCAATGTCATCGCTCTCCACGAACTGCACCCACGATGATTAGTTGAAAGTGACCAATGTCCCACGGTGACACCTCCAAGGAGAGGGAATGATGCTAAAGCATCGTTGTCGCTTTGTTCGACAAGCCGGATGTTCTCACCAGGAGCTAGAGGTGGAGTGACACAAATCCACCGTGGTGCCTCTAAGAAGGGAAGTGACGGTCGAGTGTCACCCACTCGCATTGATACCGTCAGGCCCACCTTTCGCCTGGTTACCAAATACCTATCACTCGAAGTCCCACACACAACAAAATGCACCCGCCACAACCCATAGAGCCAGCCATTGCTTGGGCCAAAGCAGCTTGGGATGAGCCCATTGAGGCAACCAACCAACACGCTAGCTACCAGACTAAGAGGTCCACCAAGAGGTGAGGTTGAAGGGGGTCGAGGAGATGACACCAATATCCCGGCTGGAGCATCCTTGGCGACAACTACCGCATCACAACTACTGTGGGCATGGAAACAACATAAGAGTAGGGGATATCTCGTTGTGGCACTCAAACACAAAGTTAGCAAGGTGCGTTCAGGGGCCATACAGCAAAGCTCATCGTACGTACACCGACAAAGTAGACATATTGATGTTTCTTAAACAAGTTTGGTCACCTCGTGGAGCACGACCTACTCATGAGTTAGGAGAGGCGTCGGGATAAGTGCTTGGCTCATGGGGTGTCAAGGATGCATTCTCTTTCGAAAGTCTCCTTCTGCCAACAATTCAAGCCTTATAAGGTCCCTCGGATCTGTCACCCAACCTCAAGCCTTTTAAGGTCCCTTGTAGGGGTGTTCCCCTCCCTTCGAGTTGATTAAAGCCTTGGATGAGCACAACACCCATGGAGCTAAGCCAAGGAGTCCTAGAAAAAATACCAAGGGCACCTTTGAGGTGATAGGTGGAGGTGTAAATTTGGTCATTCTTGGTCCATGAGTCCATGGCGGACTAGAGAGGGAAATGCGGTACATTGTGCATGGTGGACTAGCTCACATGTCCCTCCGCTTGTTGGGCTTCTTTCACTCGGGCCTTCATCTCTTGACCTTTTTTTTAGCTTCCCCTTCTTTGATTTGTTGACCCTACCTGGTTGTTTGGTCTTTTGTTGACTTGAATTGATGTTGACCATTTGCTATGTGATTGCCATGTATGACTAGGTGGGACCCCTTATAGGATTTGGTTATTCTCACAATATGGGGTCTCATGAGCGGTGGTCAAAAGTCATCGTTGTGATTGTGGGTCAGTAGTTGAGTCATGAATCCTCCTCTTCTTTTGACCTTCTTGAGCTTGCTTTATCGGTACCCTGGCCTTCTCTTGAGATCTTTGTGCTTGATGTGATATCATGTCGGCCCCACAAGAAAAGTGATCCAACCTTTGGATGGAAAGCATCGACGAAGGTTCAAGGGGTGTCGTCGTTCTCTCCAACGGGAAGAAGATAGAGTTAGTGCAAAGAAATAAGCTCGGGACAAAGGAAGAGTAAGCCGGGAAGGGAGAAGAGTGAGCATCAAAGTCTTCCCAGCTGCCCGGGTACTTCTTCTTGTACCAGAAAGGCGGGTACTTCTTCTTGTACCAGAAAGCAACAGTCTAATCATCCAATGTGTCGCTTACTAACTCGAACTCAATTCAGGCGACACGAGTCCAATCAGCGAGTGAGCGTGCACGTTGTTGTTCTTCTCATGGTATAAGGAGTATAATAGCCAACCTTATATGTTGATGTCTCTTCTCTACTGTCAATGTGGGACTAAACTGTGTACACACGCCATATGCAAGCGAGATGGTTGAAATTAGGCCTCCTTTTGTCATATTATAGGAATAGACAAATCATAGGAAGTGAGATGACATGTATCTCAATTTTTATAGGAAAAAAGATGTCATTTGATGCATATGATAAGATTTTTTTTCATTGAGTCTAGTCTATTGTATTTTTTCTTTAAATGAGAAGGATTGATTCCTTTCTACATAGGAATAGAAATCCGTTCCTACAAACCAAAGGGCTCCAAAGGAATTTTTCCAACAAAAATCAATCCATTATAGTTCCTCCAAAATTCCTATGATCAAAGATGCCTTAGGGCATCTCCAACACTAACCCGCAAATTACCTTCCACAACCGTATGTGGACACAGATGCGGGAGCTGGCCATCCAAAGCTATTCGTGGATACGGATGCGGTTAGCCGGCCATAAAACGGACACGCGCACGGTTAGGAAAGGGCAAGTTTGCTTTGACGCAGCGAGTTTGCCGCGTCGAAATCTTCCCGACGTTCGTGATGCTCGAATCTTCCAGCACCTCCACCACCTCCGTCTCCGGTAAGTTCTCCTCCGGTTTCATGCGTCGACGGCGAAAGGAAAGAAGAGAGTGGGAGAAAAGTGCGGGAATTGAGTGGAGAGCGACGGGATGGAAGAAGAGAGTGAGGATTTTGGCGAGGAAAGAATGCCGGCAGCTACAAAAGTGGGGTCTCCTCTTACTTTTGGGTGGGCCAGGGTGTCGGCATCCAACGTGTCTCGTGTCTGGACTCCCGCAAATATCTCTCGTGTTTGGCTCCAATTTGCAAGAAAATCATAGTCCGGACTGCTCTGCGAACGGATGAGGGTGTGCATTAGATGAATTTGAGGGTTGATGTTGGGCCGAGCGATAACTATGGTAGTCTCATGGCAGTGCCTTTTCTAATCGTGATTGTGTCGTTTTTATTTTCGCATCATCCTTGCCATTTCATGGTCACTTGTCTCCGTAAAAGCATAGTCGTAACTGATCCGTTCCCCTGAAAACAGAAGAAGAAAAGGAGGCGTTTTGGCGAAATATAAATGCGGGAAACCTGCAATGAATGCTGGCTTAAATTGGATTGCTATTTTTTCCTCTTGCCGTGAACCACATCTGCATCACACCCTTTCTGCTTCGGCTTCCCCCTCTTTCTCGGGCTGCATATATACACGCACACACCGCCACGCCGCGAGCATGAACGAAACAGTCGCTCACAAGACGGCAGCTCAAACCTCTGCGTATTGCCTTCTCATCTGCCTCCTCAAAAAGCATAACCATAGAGAAAACAGTTTCTTGCATCCTCGTTCTCGTCACACGAAAGAGATGGGTTCAACCACCGTCAGACTCGTCGCCTTCGCCTTCGTCTCCGCTCTCATGCTACTGACGCACTGCGCTCACGGTACATCACTCGTCAATCTCATCCACATCCTCAACTTCCTCACGATTTTCCGAATTCCACGGCAGCCTCCGTCTCTGATCTGTTCACGGTTTTTAACATCTGTCGATTGTTGTGTGGCAAATTCTTTCAGCGGCAGCGCCGGCAATCTTTCGGCAGACACAGGTAAGAAGAAGCATTATCCTGACCGCCTATCATCACCATCATGCTCCAGGTCCTACGCTCTTCGGCTCTTGATTCACTCAATCGTTTTGCTGTTGTTGGCTGATCCCCAGGCGGACAAGACGTGGTGCGTCGCCAAGCCATCGACCGGCGAGGCCGCCCTGAGGGCCAACCTGGAGTTCGCCTGCTCCGAGAGCGACTGCAGCGCGATCCAGGGCACGGGGGGCTGCTCCGCGCAGAACGGCGGCATGCTGCTGTCGCGGGCGTCAGTGGCCATGAACGCCTACTACCAGGCCAGGGGGAGGAACTCGTGGAACTGCTTCTTCAACGCCACCGGCATCATCAGCATCAGCGACCCCAGTAAGCATCACGCATCTCATCTCATGCCGCCGTTTCTCAAATCTTTGTGTGCAAAATCTCATAAGATTTTGCTTCTTTCTTTCCTTCCTTGCAGGTCTAGGCCCTTGCAAGTACGCATGAGTCCAGGGGGACCACTGAAGCCGAGAAAATAAGATGTTTCTAGGATATGTGTTTGTCAGGACAATTGCTCCCTAGAAACTTCAGTGTGTTTGTTTCACCATCACAACTGCCATTGTTCGAACTAGGCATAGCTTCAGTGTTTGAGTGTTATCATGAGATGTCCATCCTATGCTTTTTCTTTCACGGTTAAATATCATTTCAGTTGCCCTAGTGAACTTACCAGCCTAATCCACACGACAGATTCTTTAAACTACTATTTCAGGGTATAGGTGTTACAACACTCTACTTCAATAACTCATCCAGCAAGTGCTCATGAAATATCGATGCACACAAGTTAAAGCAAGACATTACTGTCTACAAATCTAGCTTATAAATTGTGAAGACATTAGGAAGTATAAGAGAGTAACACAAGAATGCTGGAAATTCATGTCTCCACCAACACGGGTTCGGCTACCTGAAATGGCACAAATTTTAATGGGAGTCAACTATTGGCCTACCTCAACAATTAGGATACACTACGCAAAAACATCCTGTACTTCCCTCAAAAAATAAAACATCCTGTACTAAAAAAAAATAACTAAATTGATGGAAACAATCATGGTTGATAGTTTATTAATATACCGAGGAAGGAGCCATCCAAACTTACATGCATAATTACTAATCTGGCTTCTTCAAGTTTATACAGTTGTCTGTAGCTTCGTTAAACAACACTTCAACCCGTTGCAATTCCAGTTCTGTGAAAGGAACAAGATGTGTGTTACGTCAGTTGTGTATTTAATCAGCTATACCATCAAATATAAGAACTTATGCAAAATTCAAGAACGTTGCAAAGTGTGTTACCAGCAGCTTCAAGTTGTTTCTGAAGCTCCAACCCCACAACTTCATTCTCTGCCTGCATATTTCCAGTTTACAGATTCAATTGCGCTATAAAAAAAAAGTAAGTGTGGATCTTAGAAGATGCACTGGTTAGCATTTGCCAAGACAATAATTTGCTGATGGGTAATTGGGTACTGAAAAATGGTGGCCATTTTCTGGAACATATCAGGAAGAGCTAATTTTGTCCTAAAAACAAGTACCATGAGACTTTATAAACTTGAAATATCAAGCATCTGCTTTTCATGATTCGAATTCATGATTTGCAATTCGCTACCTCGTACGAATTGGATTCCTTAGGGGGTATACATCTCCGATTCGCAAATCAGATATTCGGTTCAAGAATTCGTTGTTTCCAGTTCGCAATACGGAACTGTGTAGTATAGCCATAATATAAAAAAATGTCTAGTAAACACATAGAAGATCGGATTAGAGATAGAGTACAGGGATTAGGGGAACTAGACTTTATTGATTATATTCCTCATCTAGCTTATACCAATAGGTCCTTCATATAGGAAACGGACTAGTACTACTTTGACATATCCTGGACTCTAATTGGAATCTGACTCAAACTAGACTACCTTAACATAACCTGGAGACTCAAAACAGATGCATCCTTCCAGACATCAAACTGCCCCTGTCTAGCCACAGCCTAACCTGCCCTTGCTGCCTTGCGCCTACCATAAGGAATTCCCCACATAACAGTGGGGCAGAGGGTGGCGTGACGCGCGAGGACAAGTACAACCAAGAGCACCGCGAGATGGCCTCTGTGTTGGTTTTGGGTTTGCCTCAGTTCGATGAACCAGCCAGCAAACTTGGACCGATCGGAGCGAATTCGAACCCCAGCCTGGGTCGATCGATTGGGATCGGGGTTCGACGCCTACTGTAGCGAATCCGGCAACTATGGATAGTACAATATACTAAAATAGGTTAAACTGCCATTAGCAGATAGACTGAGACTACGTCCAAGTGAAAATAGCAGATGCATAGTTGCAAAATACATGTTGAGTACGTTTCCTGTAAATGAGGTGCTGCCGCATCCTTTTAGCTTTCTCTTATGTTATGTGTAACAGATGCTTTGGTTTTCTAGTTTTTCGTAATGAAGGGTATTGGTGCCCTTTGCTTCAGAAATGGCAGGTGCATAATTCCTTGTGTAACTATTTTAGTACGTTAACGCAAGTTCACTGATCATACTAATCTGATACTGATACCGTGAAACAGAAACATACCTGAAGTTCTTGAATTCTTTTCAACTGATCCTCTTCAGATGACAGTGGTAATGCCGCAACAAGAGCATCAAACTGCATGAAAGGGATAATGTGTTTTTTTTCATTGTCAGAACAATATTGAAAGTGGTAACTAGAGGCACATTTCAGCACAAGTTCGGTCTCTTTCGAGATTAGCAAAATTGTGCTTCATGTCTGTTTAGTACAGATTAAAAATGATAAACAGACAAAATTTCACTCTACCAGAAATGGTCTTGTAAGCATTTCATGTAAAACAGAAGAACAGTAAAAGAAACAGGAGCACAGATCATCTAACAGGAGCACGGACCAAACACAACATGCCCTGCTAGTAATCAGGAACTATTACCCTGACCCTTCTCGTAATCACACCATATCCTGGATTTAATATCGCTGTATTGTTTTATATTGACCAAATTTAGGATAATGGTTGTAACCTGTTAGCTAGCAGGTTTGTCAAAATTTTGAGAGTGCAATTTAGGAGGGAAATTAGCCTAAATTCATGACAGAAGAGGCAATATCTAGGAATCAGGATGGTAAAGCAGTTGCTAATGCTTTGCAGGTTTAGAGCCTGCCCCTCTATGAAAATTTGCACATAGTTCATGAAAACCATATTTCACATTGTGCCAGCGCTTCTTCAGGAAATAATTGTTGAAACCATGGGCCAGTAGATCTGTTAGAGGGGAGGTTAGCGACCACTTGATTAATTTTATCATGGTGAAACGAGCTTCAAGGAAGGTCAGGAAAACAGTAGAGTGAGAGCTATCCACCAAGTAGGCGATGTGATTTTTCCTGCGTTGAGTGGTAGCTAAGGATGTAAAAAGATACTGTGCAGGCTAGGCATATATGAGTGCTCATTTTTTCTAAATAATTTGTAGGAACTGTGATTTCCTCGAGCAGGTATCGAGCAGAGAATGAAAGGGGGAGATGCGAGAGGGCACGGGACGCGCACCTTCTTTGCGGCGAGGACGAGAGCGTGGCTCATGGCCTTGGGTTGCTCGTCGAGGTCGAGAGTCGGCGGGGGCTGCGCTTGCGGTGGCTGCGGTGGCTGCGGCGGCAGAGGTGCCGGCGGCGGCGCGCCGGGCGCGGGCGGGGCCTGGGGCTGGGAGGCGGGGCCGTCGGGGTTAGGGTTGGGGTTGAGCGGGTCTGGGTAGCTGTTGGAGAGGCGGACGGGCGGCGCGTCGCGCTGCAGGGTGCCGAAGGTGTTGACGGCCACCATGGCCATCTCGTTGAGCTGCTCCTGCAGCTGGGAGATGATGTCCATGGCTGATCCCTCTTCCCTTCTTCCTCCGCTCTTCTGCCTCCCCTCCCCTCTCTTTGTTTCTTCCGGGACTATCTTTTTTTTTTTTGTTTCTTCCGGGACTATCTGGAGGTCGACCTAAACTCGGGTCTACACCGTTTATGCGGGCCGCCCAGCCCACATAAACGGTCTAGACCTCGTGGCCCATCTACCCGGTAACCTTTTCTCTTTTGAAAGTCCACTTCTGATGTATCTTCACTTTTAAAGGGAGGGCAGCTAAGACCTAAGAGAGCGGCCTTCCTGCACGCAGCGGCAGCTGGATGCAGATATCCAGCCGCCCGCTGCGTCGAGGTGATGAGCGCATATTATAAGAAAGAAAATCCAAAACGATGCATACATAGTCATATACAAAGCAATACCGCGGGCCACCTGACGCCAGGACAAGCACCGCAGGGCGTGCGACTTTTTTTACCGCATGGGCCCTTTGTGCGCGTGGGGACCAGCTGACTTTTTTGACCGTGCGGTCGCTGCCGTGCACTGCTCGCTCTATGCGCGTCCGTGATTCATGCATGCAAGCGTTCGCTCTGTTTACTGCTAATCAAAGTGATAAAAACGCACGCATGGCCGCTCAGTGTGGCTCAGAACACATTTTTTTAAATGGAGAAATTTCCAAACCAGGGTTTACATTGTTTCTCTGTCCCAACGAAACCTACTTTTTGACCTAAACCGACTGGGAGCCGGCTATTTTTTGAACTAATCATTAATTTAAATGCAACACGCAGCCTCCTTCTTACACTGGTCCTCGAGGTCTCGCTCGTACCCGTGGCTCTCCAGGTTCGGGCATTTGTAGAAACGTATGCCTAGATTGCTAACTGTTCCGGAGACGAACCACCTGGTCCTGGTACCTTGGCATCTTGGGCACATGATCAATGGCAGCAGCGGTGGTGTGGTCCGGACCCGAGGAGCAGATGAAGAACTTTGGGACATCTTGCAACTGTTCTACTTGGAGAGGAGCAGTACAGGGCGGGTGACGAAAGTGTCTGGAGGTGTGGCGATGCATGCACTGGTGCGTGGTGCTTAAATAGCAGTGGTAAAATATGTTTACGTTGTACAGTGCTAGTTGCAACGGTCATCTCTCGCCTGCCATTTTGGAGCGTGTCCTGATATGTCAGTCAGCACTGTCAGCTTTTGCCTTTCTAAATATGCATATACGTTGCAACCAGAACATCGACGGGCTATACTCTAGAAAGCGCAGCAGACTGGCGCTAATCACGACGGCACGCTAGCCGTGGATGCGGCACGTGCAGCTGCCGCTGCGTCCAGACATGACTTTCCCGGGCAGCTAACAGAGATGCAGATAGCTTAGCCAAGTTTTCTCATTCTCTTGATCAGGAGTGACTCGTGTGACTGATCATCCCCATGATCCCTTTTGTATTTTCACTTCATGTGGATTTTGATCGATAAACTTGGTTACGCCCCTAAAAAAACTTATGATCTTTATTGGAGAGTATAAAAAAAAAATGAGGTTTCGTGCATAATTTTGGTGCTATATTTGAGGGGGAAAACAGGGAAAACCCTATATGCTGCTCACTGCGGCAAAATGTGCGGGAGCCATATCTCGCTTCACGCTAGTCGGTAGCTTCTATCTTGTATAAAGGAATAGCTCTCTCGCGTAGCAACTAGGCCGGCCTGTTATTCCATACTTTTTTCGCTCACCGGATCATGACACATGCTCGCTCGCTTCTTGGTCCGAACAGCTTTTTTTCTTTTTATTTATCTTTTTGGATTCTTTGTTTCTTCGCTGTTTTTTTACCAGTTTTCTTTCTTTTTTATTGGTCTTTTTTCTTTATTTCTTTATTTTTATTTGATTAGTAGTTTTTGTTTCGTTCTTTGTTTCACTGATTTTTCGTTTTCTTCTCCTTCTTTCGGTTTTCTTTTTTATCTTTCTTGTTTCTCGTCGATTTGCTTCGCTTTCTTTGTTTCTTTTTCGGTATTCACTGTTTTCCATTTATTGTGGTAGTTTTCTTTGGTTTATCATTTTTTATTTCTTCTGATTTACTTTTATTCTTTTTTTTCCGTTGGTTTTCTTTGTTTTTTCTTTTTTATATATGAAAAAAATATTGATCATGTATTTTAAATAGCAGACATGTATATAAAATGGTTGGTCATGTATATTCAAAATGCCAGACGTGTATATAAAAAGTGTAAACAATACATTAAATAAAAGTAGACACCATAAAACATATATTTAGAAAAAGGTAATTTTATATTTAAAATATGTAAAAAATGTAAATAAATTTTTCCTGATATACATAAAAATGTATATTTTGTGTGAAAAAATATCTCTTGTCATTTAAAAGATGTTCAACACATGATAACCATTTTTAATATATATTTTCTGATTTTTAGATACATGATCAACAACTTTTATACACGTTTGACATTTTCTAAATACACGTCAACATTCTTTTCATACACATTGTAATATTTTTGTATAAATTTTCATATACATGGAAACATTTTTTCTATACAAAATCAACATTTTTAAATGTTTGATTAACATTTTTTAAATACTTGAATAATATATTTTAAATAAATGATCAAAAAAATGCATACACATTATATACTTTGTATAATCTTTTGTATACATTACAAATATTTTTTAGACATATTTAACATTTTCAAATGCTTAATTAACAATTTTTTAATGTTTTATGTGAAGTGTTTTTTGTAATATATAGGTAAATTGTGTGTGTGTGTGTGTGTGTGTGTGTGTAATATTTGGAAGTATAAACAAAAGTAGAAAAAAAAGAAAAAGCAAAAACATAAACATGCAGAAAACAAGGCTGTGGCATGCTGCGCGCCTAGACCGGCCCAGTTTAGCCCTCGCGTTTGGTAGAGGTTGTGGTGTGGAATGCTTTGTACATATGATGCACTTTTATAATAGTTTTCAGTCTTTTCCCCAAAAAAAGGAAGGTGACCAATTTTTAATTAGATCCGCCAACAATTGACATTCCCGGATATTAGGGAGCAACTAACGAAGGAGTACTCATCCGGAAGCCCCGCAAGGGTCATCTGGTGTGGGCTGAGAGCGCGTCACTTGGCGCGGTCTCAGCCATCACCACGTGTCGCGCTATGAGCGCTCCCTCCGATTTTTATATTTTTATTTTTTTACACGTGTTTTCGGCTTTCTAGATGGTTTTTCAGGGTTTTCCGGCTTTTCGAGTCTTTCTTAGCTTTTGAGCAAAAAATGCATGAAAAAAACATGTTTTTTGCTTCTGCCAGCGCTACGGATTTGCTTGTACAAAAGGCACGGTCGTGCCTTTCGAAAACGTAAAAAAACATGTTTTTTTTATTTCATGAGAGGCATGGTCGTGCCTCTCGAAAATGGAAAAAACGTGTTTTCTATTTTGTTTAGGCACGGATAGCTTTCCCGAGAGGCACGGCCATGCCTCTTAGAAACGAAAAATAAACGTGTTGTTTTCCTTCTATGAGAGGCACAGCCCTGCCTTTTTTGAAAAGGAAAAAAGTGCTCCCGGTTCAGTTTTTCGTTCGGGTTTTTTCTTGAAAAAAAGTTCGTCAAAACCTATCAACATGAGATTTGGTTTTGAAAATCTCGACGAGAGGAATCCAGCGGTTCGAGAATTTGAGGCACTGTTTAAGAGAATAAACTGATGTACGAAAAAAAGAAAAAACTCTCAATGTGTCACTTATCGCAACCTAGTTTTTTTTTTAGGAAATGTCACAACCTAGATGAAAGTGGTCTTTACCAAGAGGGCTCCTTAATTATTGATTTCACATATATTGACAGCAAAGCTAACACACCAGAGTATAATTAGCAAGATCGGCTATGAAGCACAGGGAATAGTAACACTCACGGCCTTAGAGCAACTCCAACCGCATGACCCAAATGAACGCACGCTTTGTTCGTTTTTTATTCGTTTGGGACGGCGTGTCCGCCCCTTTTTGCAAATGGTTCGACCGTGCGCCCAACGCACTGACCCATTTTGCGTTCGTGCACAAGCAGTTTTTAATGCTAAAATGGCTCGCGGCCACACATCATGCCATCTACCATGTCAGCGTCAAGAGTTCACGCCGGCGATATGTCAGCGGCTGGCATACATATGCCAGCCTACAAAAAGAATGCGCGGTTTTCAAGCTGGGCGCACTTGCCAGCGGACCAGCATACATATGCCAGCCTACAAAAAGAATGCGCGGTTTTCAAGCTGGGCACACTTGCCAGCGGGCCGGCACCCATGCCAGCACACAAAATGAGAATGTAGTTCGGCCACGTCATCTCAGCCGTGGTCATGCCCGCACACCGCGGCATGGATCAATGGTCTTCGAAGCTC
>CBMN010752851.1:0-16568 GCA_000582825.1 Hordeum pubiflorum
AGCTAATTTTTGATATCATTGATAATTTTATATTTTATACTTTTAGTTACTTATATTTATATATAAATACCACATCTTTTTTCTAGCTTTTTCTATTTTGTTGTATTAATTTTAGAGTATATTTATATAAATTAACATATTGAGGTATATATATTATGAAAAATAGAAGTTCTTCATGTACATAATGTTTTGTATATTTTTTCTAAAAACGATCTAGGTACCAAAATCTTTATTTATCGACATGCATTTCTAATTGTTTACTCATTTTAGATTAATTCAATTAATCTAGTCATTGTATTAGATTGTTATGGACCCAATTTCTACCATCAACTTGAGAAAAAATTGTGGTCTACTTCTTACATAGATATGACCATGATTGCAGTTTGAGATATGTTTTTATCTTGTTTGGTGCAACCAAGAGAAACTTATGAAAAATAAAATCAGTTACTACCATGATATCAACATCAGACTTTTTACCTTATCCACTCAAAGCTTTCATGGTGAGGATGTATTGTATTATACAATCACACAACATATAAGAAACAATTACAACTCCAATCGCTCCCTTTTCTATAGCATTGTTTTCCATATCATAGGGGTGGACTCCATGATCTATTGAATTCAACTTAATGCGCAAACATTTTGTGACGACATTGAATGGATATCTTATGTCGTAGACAAACATCAACTTAATACACAAATATTTTGCAAAGAAATTGCGTAGATATCTTATCTAGTTGACATTTACATATATGTGTAGCATTTCTAGCTTATAACCATATTAAAATTGGCTTCTACCATTTCATAGATTTAGCTATGCACTTTGCTTCTTTGATATTATGAACATGCTTTATTTTTCTTTACCGATATGTGCTACCTTAAAGTTTAAATGCTTAGTAATGAAACTCTAGATTTACCACTACCATGTCATATCAATAATCTTATCTTCTGCTATGTGACATTGTGGCTCTAGACTCTTTCTTTGTGTCAAAGTTATCACCACTCTTATTTTACTTATCAACATCTTCAATCCGTGAATCATATTTCTTGATATAAAGGTACTACCAATATTCAAGTCCTCACTCTCTAGCCCATGGTGATTAAGTAGATGAAGTACCACATTTAGGTTGATTCATCTAGTGATGCTATTGTGCTTAGATTTTGTGAAATGACTCTCCTAAACATGGTAGAATTCATCTAAAATTATTGCACTCTCCATCTGTATACCTCATGTACTTATATTTGCACAACCTTCTTATGAAATAATGATTATTGGTAGAAAATTTTCTATAAAAGCATGTTGATGATGATATGTTGATAGAGCATCATCATTAAAGACGTGGTTGTTGGGGGGCATTTTGGAGTCATCGATGATGATATGTAGAAGGTCTACACTTTGATAACCTCACTGACGTTGGTTCTTATATGTCAAATCAGTGCAAAAAGTTGTGACATTGAGGGATCATAAAATTGGTTTATAGCTTGTTTAGATAATGATGACGCTAATCTCCAAAGAGGAGGACATTCATATCTTAGTAGTTTAGTGATGTCAAATATAAAATCAATTTCTTAACTTTTGTTTATCTTTTTCTATTTGCCCTTACATTCTAGGACATCTTGTTTGTTTCTTCTTTTGTAGGTAGATAACAATAACCTTTTTGATTCAAAACCTATCATATAAAATAAAAAATGTTTTATTTCTACATATATGTTATTTTTCTTCTTCAATGATTTATGATTAAAAAATCTCACTAATTATAGTTTAAGTCTACTATGTCAATAGTGAAGATCTTTATCTTTTTACAATGATCATCGTGTTAAATTTATAATCTTGATATAAAACATGATGCTTTTTACAATAAATAATGGGGTTTTCAGTATTTTGATTTTTTTTGCACAATTCATGTTTTTCAATTGTTTTTATTTGATTTATTTCGATTAACCTGGAGTGCTCGATGATCATAACAATCAGTAGTATAAGTAATTCAAATTTTATTAGTTGTATTTAATACAAATCTTTTGCCTAATGTGGTCAATAGATGTTCATGAAATCTAACATTTTATGCTCTTTTGTTTTTTTTTGTTAATGTGGTAATTCTAAATTATCTCGATGAAATTAAGCATTTTATGTTTCTTTTAACATTCACTTTTGAGATAGTATATAATGGAGATATTTTTTATTCCAAAATTTAACTTATAATTTGTATTTGGTATAAATATTTATTTAATATAGATCGTTGGATGAACATAATAACTTAGCATATTTTTTCTTTTTTTAATATCTGATATAAATTATTTAAATTAATATATATGATTACATATTTATAAATTATGATAGTACAATTTTTTATTTAATGTGACAATTTCGAGACCTAGTCTGCAACCCTGATGATATAGATTGTGTGCTCAATTGGAGTAAAAATATTGGAACATTATGTTTTTTCTGGAGCCTGCATCTAGGTCACACAGCAACCGGCTCGACAGCGGTAGGTACGTGGTGGATCTCTATGGCAGCATCGTATGACTACAATTGCATTGAGGTGGGGAGAGCTTGACAACGGTGGGCTCAACAGTGCGAGGGCACAATTGTGCCAAAGTCAGAGGAGCATGGCAGTGGTGGGCTCGGTAGTGGCGGTAGCAAGGTTGAGCATAGTGGCAAGCGCATAGAAGAGATTGATTGCTAGGCCGTGCTGGAGCTTGGCGGCAGCGGGCGCGCATGAGAGCTCTGTGGTAGTCAGCACTCGCATAATCATGGTGGTGACGGGCACACTTTTAGTGCAAAACATTTGAATTAATGTAAACCGTTGGATAATTATAATAAGCAATGACGTAGATCTTTCGCTTTGATACATGATTGAATGTAGACCATTAGATATAAAATCCAATGATGAAGAGATCTTTTGTTTTTCAGTATTATTTGATATATGATTTAATATAGACCGTTAGATGTTTATAAAATCCAATGGTCAAGAGCTTTTCTTTTTTCCGATTAACATGGTAATTTCTTGGCCCTCTTGACGAACGTGGTGGCTTCTTTTAACACTCTTTTAATTATATAATAGATAATAGATAGATTGACACCATCAGCCCTCCAAACTAACAGAAGTGTCGAGAAAGGAATCAGGAAAATTTCTTTTGCCAAGGAAGGAACTTTCAGAACTTTTGGTGCAAGGAAGGATCACTCATTTTTATTAGGACCATAGATGGAATTCTCTCGTAGGATAAAGTTCTAAGTTGATGTGCTTTGTCCGTAGACACTAATAGATGGACATTCATATACATAAGTTAAAATCTGTACTTCTACAACCCTGCTATTTTGTATATGACAGCTGAGGAAGAAGCTAATTGGGCAAATGATCCTTTCCGCTTTGGAGACCACGAAGATACAGGTGTCCTGTTTGGTTTTCTGTTATTTCGTCTCCCGCTGCATGATTTATGTTTCCTGTTGTGGTTGCTTGGCACTTTCCTAGGTCTTGGTGCATTTTTTCCTTGGGCTTGCTGTGCTGGATCTTGTAGGGACAGTTTTTTCTACCATCACACTGGAATGAATATGGGCAGCATATATAGTCGAACCTAGTTATATTGAGGAGTATTGTATCTTTTCTTTGTTGTCAACTCTGACCTAGCGTGCAACAAGTGACCATTGAGTGCCCCTTGCTTTGTCTAGCTAGTTGTTTCCATAAGGTTATCAGAACCAGGGTCTTAGACCCATAAACAAGACATTTTGTCTGTGTATGATCACATTCTGAATTATTGTGCTATGCAGTTTCCCAAATGTCCGTGTATGATGAACTGTCAGAGTAAAGATGACATTTTCTATGACTTATTATTCATGTTCATTTGTTGATACAGTACAAGTTCTTTGTATATGGATAGTTAGTTTTGTACACTATCATGTTCTGTACACATGCAAGTCTGTTGTGGTGACTTAATTTATAAAACGTATTCCCAGCTTCGCGTTCTGTTTGTATTAATAATCCATGCATTTTTACCGTTGTGGTGACTGTTTGCCTTGTTAGTTTCATATTGCTCTCTGAAATTTGAACCAAGATTGAACAACCGTTTTACTGTGTTTCTAGGCTGAGAATACCACTCTTGACTACAGGGATTTTATTTCTTGAAATGGATGCTCTGTGTCCTTGGTTCTGGTCTTAATAAACCAGACAAATAATCTCTATCCAGTTCAGTTTCTTCATTGCATCAATTTCTTTTACTACTTAGAGCAATAGGTCCTCTCTCACTGCCCACACACATCGTTCAGTACTAATCCAGGTAATTCAGTATTTCACCCAAGATGAGAAAAGCAGCATCACTTAGGTTTCTGCAAAGCGCCAAAAGCAGGCGTGCTTAGTTATCGTTGGGGTTGTTCATTCCTTGCAGGCTTGCCTTGTTTTTTTTCCAATCCTGCAATATCCCAGCAGCCGCACTATAGGTAGCTCAATGCGCTTTGATGTCCTTGTCTTGCACAAAATTATCCTCCTGCCGTTTCGTTGTGCATGCATGTGCATCAGTACGTTTGTGCCTAGGCCACAGCTAGCTACTAGACCATGGATTCCTGCATCCATAAATATGTACTAGTACTAGCATATATGCACTCCTGTTCTTCCTACTGTATAGTCCGTGGATGCCCCTGTGCTTTATTTTTGTGTATGCTTTGCTTGCATTGCTACTCAACATCATGTCTGGGTGTGGCTGAGCATGCATGTTAGGCAAATCGCATTGGAAAAATGTGCACAGTTGTTTAAGGCCGCTCGCATATAAATACATTCATATATATCCGGTGGTACATATATATACTAATACACATTCATTGTTTCATTAAGCATTTTTTTCAAACAATAATGGAAATATTAAACACTGATATAATTGATACTCCCTCCATTCTAAATTGGAGGTCGTTTGACTTTTTTGACACTAGTTTGACCGTCTCGTCTTATTCAAAAAAATTTATAATTATCATTTGTTTTCACTATGTTTTTGTTTACCATATATTATACTCTAAATGGGACTTAATTTTTTTCATATTTTCACAAAGTTTTTGAATAAGACGAGTCTGTCAAACTTGGTGTCAAAAAAATCAAACAACCTACAATTTAGGATGGAGGTAGTATATACTATCAAGGCTACGGTAGTCTGCAGCAGGGAGCCTAACTGTACACCGTCTTCGGCGGCGGAGCAGCGACGGCAGAAGGGCTAACGTAACGATGGCGGTGGCGAACCCCTCCGCTGGCCTGTACACCCCTAATTCCAGTATAATCTGGCGAAGGCTGCTGGTGACAGCATGGCGCAGTACCCCCAAGTGTAATACACTGCGGGCGCCATGACGGTGGTGGCCACTCATCGATCAATCCGAGGCCATTCGCCGGTCAGTCCTAGATCGTTTAGTTTGTGCTATAAACTCATCTGAATCAGCTGCCTGGCCTTCATTCCCTGTATAATTTCTAGCTCATCATCAGTCTAGTGCAGTAAGAATTATTGTACAAATGAAGGATATTTTATAGGCTCATATATGCATGCATGCATACATACATAGGTAGTCACCGGTCAGCACCTATTTTGAGTTAGTAGTCATCATGTAGTTTGCATACATTACTTTGTAGGCAGATGGAGCTTTGTTAATTGGTTTCTTGGACTCTTATGGAAGAGTGCAGGGACAAACTAATTGGAGAGTGACAATGTACTATGTACTCATTTTGGTTGAGATTTTTTGTGCTTTATATGCATTTCTGTGACTTATTTTTTTTGGAAACCATAATTTTTGTCTGTTATTAAAAATAGATGAAAATAAAAGCTAATTTTCATCAGCCTTCTAGAAGTTGGCGCAACAAAAATAAAGGCTTATTTTCGTTAGCCAAAAAAGCCGACACAATTACATTTTTATTTTCATGGGCCCAAGAAACTGGCGAAAAAAGGCTTATTTTCGTCGGGCAAAAAAACCGACGAAAATAAGAAATTTTCATCGGCCGCTGATGAAAATAAGCCGCCTTACTTATTTTCAGTACCCCTAACCTTGGTGGCCACATGCTGACGAAAATAAGCAAAAAAAAACCCGATGAAAATGCTTATTTCCGCCGGTAAACTGCTTATTTTCATCGATTTTTGGCTGACGAAACTTGTAGGTATTCCTGTAGTGAATCGTGGATTTTGGCCAAACATTTTGTTTGAAGGACTAGATATGGCCTTGCATCCAAGTAGTGGTGGTGACGGCCATATTGATAGCACTAGTGCCAGATGCTATGTGGCCCTCATTGGGCCATGCTCTCTAAGGAACTACTTGGATGGTGCCTATACCCATAACACATGCATGTCTAGTTAAATGGACTCTTCTTGTCCCATAGAGCTAATCTTGCATGGTGAGGATTCACCAGTAGTAATCTGAAGTGTGACCGAAGTTGTAACCATGTAGGGGGTACAAGTTTGAGACCTAATTTTAAGTGCCCCACAACCTTTGCTAGTATTATTGTGGCCATGACTATGATGATTGATCCTTCTTTGACTTGGGATCAATGAGGAAAGGGCTTCGATGTTATGGGCATGCTCGATGCTCTCGGGCTCTTGTCCTTGAGCAAAGTGAGCAGGCCATGGTATAAATTTCATGCTTTTTAGTTGTTGACTAAAAGTATCAAGATGTCCAATAGGGGGTGAATTGGACTTCTAATTTTGATTTGCAAAAATTAAAACCTATTGTCCAAGTCCTAGTTCACCCTAAGTGCCTAGATAGTGATTCTATAGATCTGCTCCATACAAAAAACACGTGCATCCTATGATCAACCCTACACAATTCTAGTTAGCTCTAGGAATGCAAACGCAGAAGGTAAATACGTAATGTAGAGATCTATAATGTAAAGGGTTGAGGAAACCGAGCTGATTTTTCCATGGTATCGAGTAGTATTGAGTATTGACTCCTATTCCTCATTGGAGCACCCGTGCAAGGGTTTTGCTCCCTCTTGATCCACACAAGGATCAAGTTCACTCTAGTGGATGTCCTTGCTTCTCTAGTGTGATAGACTCCAAGCCACTCATATTCCTTTGCAAGGGCCTTCTCTTGACTCTTCAACAATCTCCTTGGAAGCTGACCATGAGGACAACGTGCAAGCCAAGAGTAATATGCCTTGGTCTTCACTTGATCATACCTGTGCAAGAGGAACCTCACTCAAGCCTCTTGAAGAGACCCTTAGCTCAATTAGATGTGGGTTCATGTTGATTTCCTTTTGGTGACCTTTGGATGAGAGATGGGTGCCTTGGTGCCAAAGATAGCCAATGAGGACCATGGAGCCTTTAAATAGGCTAGCAGAAAAGAGATCCCTTTGAATTAAAGTGTTGGTTTTTTCTCAAAATTCCAGTGGCACCAGATGGTCAAGTGATGGCTTACCGGATGGTGGTCCAGTGATTCTTTCCTTTGCCTCAATTTTGTGCCATTGGAAAAGTCCATCAACACCTGATGGTCTAGTGACGCGTCACCGAACAATAGTCTAGTGATTTCTTTCCTCATCTCATCCAACTTCACGCCTTTGGGAGATTTGAAATTCCACTCACTGGGTCTGGTAATATTTTGAAAATAGTATTGGATGGTGAGGTGACACTGTTCCAATGATGAAGAAAATTGACACCACTTCAGGATTAGAATATCTTGATCACCGGATGGTGGTCATAGGTCATAAGATGGTTTGTTGCAATGTCCAATTTTGCCTGAGAGTTGAATTCTCATTTACCCTCAATTTCTAAGTACCAAACGATCCAGTGAAGGATCATCAGATGGTTTGGTGCTTACAAAACTTGAGTTGAGATTCGTTTCATCATTCAAATTCCCATTTCTTCAAGATTAGTTTGACTAGGAATCATTTTCAACTATCACTTAGTGTCTCTCAGTTGATCTTGAGGTCTTGTGAGCTAAGGTCATTCAAGTGTATGAGTTTATTTCCAATTCTTGCTGAATGATGATCAAGCTACTAACCTCAATCCCTCTTGATAGTACGACTATCTACAAACTAGCAACGAATCTTGAAGTTCTCTTCTTTTGACTCATTGGCACTTAGAACTATCAAGTCCTTAGCCTCAGACCCTCTTGATAGTACGATGATCTACAAACTGACAAATAATCTCTAAGCTCCATTCTTTCTACTTTTTGGCACTTAGAGCTATCACGTCCTTAGTCTTCTCCCGTGCCATGAATTCTAATTTGCCGTCTATCTTCAAGAATTTTTAGAATGAATCCCATAATGATTGAGGTGTCTTCAACCAATGAGCAATATATTCATTCAATTCAAACTTAATTTTAGAAAATCAATAGTATAACATGAACAATTGTCATTAATTGCCAAAATAATTATTCTAGGGATATGTTTCTCACAGTTGATGAGGCCAGGTGTTATGTGGAAAAATATTGTGCACCAAGTCCCCGATTAGGGTATAAGCCGTGAGAAAATTTGCAGTGCCCTAGGGCACCGGGTTGGGTAGCCCACATAGGGGCAAAGTAGACAAAGGACTAGAACTCATTATGTGGAGCCTAAACACAACTTCTCACAATCAATCAAAGCGACACATACTCAAACAACCTAGCCATTGTGGTCAGTCTCCTTAACATGACATTGTTTCCTATAGCCTATCAGCCAATGTGACACATCGATGCAAAGTTTCACACACCTCATCATCTAGAGTACTATAGCTCCCTTGACAATTTCGCCAAGGGGCTCAACGTATCTTAAATATCTGTTTGTGGCCTGGACCTTTAGGTTGGAGGCCTCAGTCTTCTGGTCAGTTGTCTTAAGTGGCCTCCAACAGTTCAGGCGCCTTGAATTTTTTAACTTATGGTCCACTAGGCACATAATTAGGGACCCTACTTGGAGGACCCCTAAAACTTTCCAATAGACCAGAACCTGCCACTAGGCATTCTGGAATCCTATATACATTTTCACAAGGTTTTAGTTTGTAAGCATTTTAGTATTTGAAATTAGAGCTATATATAATATATTGCTGAGATGAGGTAGGGAAACGAGCGGACTAGCCATGTGTTGGAATTTTGGCCAAATCTCAAACTTGAATTGTATTTTCTCTCTCTAAAATCATAAATGCCATTTTTATTCTATTTGGACATTGTGTCATTTAGAATAGATTCAACAATATTGAAATCCAATATGTGTATATTCCACATTTTTATTTTTTAAAAAAGTCAACATGGGAAATGTACTACTTCCAAAAAATGTTCAATCAGTTTATCTAAAATGTTGAATTAGGTTTTTGTAGATTGTTTAATCAAGTTTAGAAAAAATCATTAGTTTCACATAAGCTTAATCATCTTCTAGATGATGGTAGGGACCTTTTCTTGTTTCTTCATTGTATACTTTTAATTTTATTTTCTCAAGTATTTCATGATCACAAAATATATTTTTGATAATAAATATGAAATTGAAAGTGATTAGAGCCTTAGGGGTATTGAGCAGATCAGAGGGAACAACTTCCCTATATAAAAAGATATATTGTGACTCTTGGTGTTGTGGACATGGATTGGATCATTACTCTAATTTGATACAGTTGCCATGAATATGCTAACAATCTAGCATAGTGTTTTTATCTATGTAAATAAATTAGAAACAATGTAACCAAATGTCCAAGATACTAACTATTTGGCTATCCTACCATTTTACTTATGTAACAAGTTAGATTTCTGCATTTGAGTGCTCAAAAGACTTTGAGCATAATTTAATTATTGATATATTAGCTATTACCATGCCAAGTTATTGATATATTAGCTATTTTTTATTTACTTTTTAAATCATAATTTAGTTGGAATTTAGATTCATAAAGTTGTGAGTAGTCAAACAATTTGATATATATGAATTCTATTTTTACTCAATATCTGTCAAAATATTCATGACTGATATTCTCCATATTTGACTTGTCCCGTATTCTATATCTACATCCATATCTATATTTGACAACTATCTGTGTAAAAGGACAACTCCGAAGAAAAATATGAACATGAGCATTGTGGTTGTAATATCTCTTCATATTTGATTAGAACCCTAGCTGAAGCCAAACAAGTTTTTGTTAATCTCACTTCCAATTTAAAACAGACAAAAAAACCTGCTATCGTGGGTTGCTGATGGGGAAACAGAAGGAAAAAGGGCTAAAAAATCTAAAAACCAATGAAATAAACCCAGAATGCTGCTCTTGTATATTAATGAGTAATATTTATCCAGATCAACACACACAGAAAGCTTTAGCATACCATTCTACTAGTCGTTGACTTTTCTGCACTCCAAGAGCACATTATCATCGGAATAACTCCGGGAAGGACCACATGATGAACCTGGCATAGATGTCATTCTCAAGGAACTCTATGTGCGCAGCTCTGCCGATCATGGTGTTCAGGTTCCATCCCTGGGTGGACTGGTCAAAGTTCACATCACAACGCATGAATACCCGTGTTTCGGATGTTGGGGCACGGATCTGGTCCAAGCAGTTGTTGAGCATTTCAGTGAACACCAGTCCTCTTTTTGAATTATCTGACGATGATGCATGGCAGAGGTCGATTCTTGCTGAATGATATGGGACATATCCATCCTAGCAAACAGAGGGATTAGAGTTCCATGTAAAGTGATGTTCAACATTGAACTTGGGAAAAGAAGACAATGCTGGACATATGCAGTACCTGTGGCGATGATACCAGAACGATGTTCTTGAAGTTCTCCAGAGTCTTCAACTGCCACAATTGAAAAAAAAACAAAAAAAGATTAATTTAATTCGACAAATTAGACTTTAACATTATATGAGCTTTAACAAATTTTAATGTACCTTGCAAAGCTTGTAAAAGAATGTATTCTTTGGGTCTTGATCGTCACTGAAAGTGAGCTGATGCATGCACTGCATTCCCTTGAGCCTTTTCATAAGCCAGAGGCCAGAATTGAACAAGGAGTTTGGGTTGTACCAGTAACCTAAGTGAGGCCCTGATATTGACATGTATGTATATAGGTCCTTCAAAAAGGGCTGAATTTTGGGTTCTTTTGAAATGGGAGGAACATATTAGTTGCCACACATACAGATCAACCATATGAAAGGGAAATCTTGAAGGTCAATTTGAAATACCTGTGAGGGCACTTCTGAGGATGATGTTTCCAATAGAATGACCGACGAAACTAATCTTAATCTCTTGGCAGCCTCCATTTTTGGAATACTTGTCCAGTTTCCTTTTGAGGAATGCCACTACTTCATTAGCAAGCCTTCTACCCATTTCTTTGAAATCTCCAGACGTCCTATCCTCATTTATCTGAGACAATAGGCACTCAGCTCCAGGATCAAGCAAAAGCCATTGGTTTCTGACAAGACGTAAATCCAAATGATGTCCCTGTTTATTTCAGGGAGCAACAAAGTTTTCAACTAAATATGTTGCAAAGCGATGGGGCTGAAATTAACAGCTATTACTAGCCACTACTGGAAACCCAAATTTCCCTGTGGGGGGCATTTTATTCTGACGGTTATGGTATGCACCGACAGGGAAATTATTCCCTGTCGGTAGGTTTAAAACACACAAGGAAATGATAGAAACCCACAGGAAAACGTATTTCCCTGTGTTGTTTTGTGCCACTGACAAGAAAATGTGCAGTATCCTTGTGGGTTTCTTTTCAACCAATGCGAAAATTACTGTTTCACGAGTGCAAGGAACCAAATCAGTGGCCAGCTTGGGCCTGGGCTGTCGCGGCCTTTTAGGCGGCCCAAAAGAGGAAGCAAATGAAGCAAGAAATGACCTTTCTTGTTTTGCTATGTTGTTTGTAATGTATATTTGCTTTAAGCATTGCATTCATGAATTTACAGGTAGTGAAGGAACGGGTGAAGCAGTTTTGAATTTCATAAGTGCTGGAGAAGGTGCTCCGATTGCTAGGGTTGCAAAACCTTAACAATTCGTCTAGTTATTCCCCTCTGCGTCTATATATATCGTGACATAGAATATACAAGTCTATTGTGACAGAATGTATAAGCTGAACAACTGGTCATATTTGTAATTTTGTACATGTTGTATGTGCTATAAATGTATTTTGGTTGACTCTATCTGAACATGCGGAAGTCTTTAATGTGCTTGATTGAAATGCTACACCAGTGATTGAAATGTGATTAATGCAGTGATATCGTTGATCTTGTTTTTTCCCTGTCGGTAGAGGAAACAGGAATGCATGGACAGGGAAATTATTCTCCTGTCGGTTTCTTGTCTATTCCCTATCGTGTTACGGTGACAGAGAAATGTTTCCAGACCTGGCCAGAACAAATTTCCCTGTGAGCCAGATACCGTCAGAAAAATGAAGTACCCACAGGGAAACAAAATACCGTCAGGCAATTCATCGTTTCCCTATCACTCTATCCCTGTCAGTATTTCTCTGTCGGTAAACCGTCAGGGAAATTAGTTTCCGTTTTCCCTGTGTGTTTTTGCTATTTTCCTCTCGGTTTTTTCCCTCAGGGAAATTCGGCTCTCCAGTAGTGAGCCTGAAGAAACTTACCTGAAATCCATGCACAAAAATGACAGCTCGTAATATGTGTCCACCCTTGAAACTACTAGTTCTTTTCACCAAAGGTTGTCCTCGTTGTAGAGGTGTACCCACTGGCTCTGAATCATCTGTTAAAAAATCCTTTGAAGAACTATGTTGTGGAACAACCATGACATGTTGCTCTATGCGGACAACAGGAATACATGAAGGATCACCATAAATATGCATATCTTGAACGGACCGCATGTTCATCTGCACTTATGCTGACATCAGTATCCTTTTCCTTAAGATTAACATAATAAGTGTAGAACTTGAATATTTTTCTAAACGTTAAGGAAGACCAACCTTCATTTGTGCAATGCTTTTCCTATACAGTTGAGCTTGTGACATAGAATTTTGTATGGGCTACAATACATGGAATCATCAAATATATGTAGCAACAAAAAAATACTATATGACAATGCAATTTGTTATATAAAATTAGAAGTAATCGATGGTAAACATTCAAGAGAACATAATTACATCTTGATGGACCTTTCGTGAACTGGAAATCCGAAGCAAATGGCGAGGAGAGTCATCAGCCATGCTTCTTAAGTAGCGATGTGGAATCTCAATTTTTGAATGAATAATCCATATTGACCATTCGGCCTTGCGATCTACATCCCAAATAGTATGCAAATAATCTAATATCTCAACTTTATGTGTCCTACATTGGAACAAAGAGAATTAGGTAATATTGTTGAAGAGTCCAAATAATTAAGAAACCATATGCGGATATGCCTAAGAAATAACAGATCAATGAAAACACCCATATTCTAAAGTGAAATGCAAGATAGATGATAACTCACCTGTGGAATTTCAAAAACTCATTCCATATAAATGAGAGTTGGCTACTCACAATTTGAAATAGTTCAGATAATTCTTCCTCAGACAGAGTATACATCATGATATCATCAGTGTTTCCAACCACAACACCAGAACTCTGAGACAAGTTGTGAGTCAATGAATCAAATCAATAAAAAATTTCTAAAGTAGAGAATTTTTGAGTAAAAATGAAGTATACCTCAAGAAAATCACGTAAGATACCAGTGAGCTGGGGAGTGCACTTTATGGGTGTACCTTGCCCTTTATTGTAGATAGGCAAACCTGACTTTGATGGTTGAATTATCTCATATTTACCAAGGGTTAAATCAGTGTTTTCTAAATCCTCAAGGGTATTACCGATAGCATTACTGATCTTTTTCATTTCTTCAAGAAGTATATCCCTCGATATTAGTGACGCTTTCACAATATCATATGACTTTGAGCCAAAACATTTCCCCAACGGCTGCATGTTCAAAACCATCTTTTACTTATAAAATTTAACCAACTTTTGATAACCGAAGAATGCGATTTTTTTCATTTCTATGATTACATGCTTATTGGCTATTGGTACAGCTTAAACATATGTATTGCAGCCGGTTTTTTAAATTAAATTTCTAAGTACTATGTATGTTCTTGATAAATTTATTAGATGCATACATCACATAAGATTTTGTAGCGGAAACAGTATCTAAAAATAAATGAAAATATAAAGAATCACAAACCTGTGTACCTTCTGTGGTGATTTAGTTAGACTGGCTTTCAGGTACGCTATGTGTATTGTCAGATCCACAAGTGCTGAGTGTAAAGCATCAAAATGGACAGGGCAATATGAGTGTAAACCCAGAAGTGCTCTATGAGGGATCCTAAATTCATGGATAGGGATGAAATCTGTATCACTTGAATCTTGAGCTTCAGTCCTACGAACCAGTTATAAGAGTTGATGAAAGTGGATTGTAAGATGTTTGTTGCCCATGTAATACGCAAGGAACATTATGAGAGACGGCAAAATGTATTGAGATATAAGATAAAGGACAATAACATACACACCACCCATTTCCCGACGAAGGTATATATATAAGCTCGAACTTCAATATAACAGATGATGTTGCTGGACCCTAAAATGGAGAAGAATACAGATAAGACTAAAGTAAACACAGTTTATAATTAAAAGGGAAAACTATAATACTACCTCATTTTCACTGTTGGGTATGTAGAAAGACACCATAACTGATAGATAAATATCTTGCCTAGAATATTTAACAAGAAATGGTTGCGTATAGAAGCTATTGTCAACATCATCTATTTTCCAATAGCCAAATGTGCCTTTCGCATCAATATCAACAGCTGCACAATCAACCTAGCATGTCATGATCTATTAGCCAAAGATTTGAATTCAAAAGCCATCCACTAAAGAAATATATAAAAATAACAAAAAATCCAATCTAACATTTAATTCTTCTCCTGTGTTGATTTAGGTTTATACTACCTAGGATAAATGAAACACAATGCTAAACCAGTGCAAGAAGGTTGACAACTACTTTCTTTTTGTTTGAACAAACAAGTATTTACTTCTTCAACATTGTATTACATTATCCAACAATGATGTAGTGCAATACACAGTTTCCATGATGATGCCTTAAACTGTTTTCACTCTTCATCAATTCTTTGACATAAATTCAGGTAAAAAAATAATCACACTTCACCTGAAAATATATGATCCTAAGTATATCAACATTTAGACAATGGTGGTATTTTTAGGCTGTCATGCATGTAGATTTTAGTAAGAGTTAAATCATATAGGTCTGTACCAATTCGGAGAAATTTCTTTTTAGACTTCAGCCCTTGGAATCATTTCATCTCTCTCCCAATGCTCCTCTCCCTCTTCCAATCCTTTAACACGCTGCAGGCCTCTGCCTCTCCTCCATGTGCCATTGCCTTCCACTCCCCCCTCCTATGACGCTAGCACTCACTCCCTTTCTCTCTCTTTCTGTATCTCTTTCTCGCCACATCCTGAGCAGATCCAAGCCACCTCTCCCTTCCCCTCTTTCACTCATCCCTGTCCTCTCGAGGCTGAGGTTGCCATGACGAGGCAGGGCGACAGTGGCTCAATGTCATATCAGTTTGAGGCTGGCATAGATCGAGATGGTGAGAAGCTTGAGGCCAGCGAGCTTGCGGAAGCGCAGATCAACATTGATGTGGTGTGGATTTAGGTTGGTGGATCTTAGGACAACGACATGCTTGGGCTCGTAGAGCTCGGGGTGGCGCCAATGCTTGAGCTCAGTGTAGAGGATACTAAGGCTAGGCAGCGAAGGCCTAGTCGGAGGGCATGCATAAATAGGGGTGGCAATCTATGTGAGTGAGCAGGGGGAGCAGGAGGTCCATCACGTCAGCTAGCTTGTCGGTGATAGCAGAAGCACTAGGCCCACGGTGTGGAGAAAGGTGATGATGGCCAGTGGCGAAGATGGAGAGGGGCATTTGGGGGGGGAGATGATATTGAGAGCCTAATTGTAAAAAAAATCTCCTAAACCAGTATGGACAAATATGATATACTTTAAAAAGTTAATGGATTCATATCTATCACTTCCAGAGATGGTGGATCTAAGTTCAAGCCCCCAGAGATAATTTAATCTAAATAACAATATAAGTACAAGAATGTGAAATAATGCCAAAAAAAATGCTCCAACAACAATTTTCCCAGCTATAGACAAACTTCCTTAGGCTTCCCAAGTCTGAGAGGAGTGGGTATGTTTGAGTTGAAGCTACAATGTGCATTTTATATGAGAGTTATGAAATTGGGAATCCATGATGTTGTGTTAGGCAACAAACACAATATTTCCATCTGAACTTTTTTCTGGTTGAGGCAATGCATCATACTGATCACAATGAAGCAGCGATTTTTCATTTCTGTCTTGAAACAAGCAGGAAAACCACATGCCATTGCAATAGGAAGTCGTCCAAATAGATTATGCACAAAAATGGAGCAGGGGGAATTAAATTTGCAGAAGCTCACTTTGAACTTGGTGATCAATTTGACCGTTCGCTCTTTCACTCCATCCACCTTTGATCTACTTATAACAGTATAGAAGCACATGGCACAGGAGTGTGAAATGGTTCTGCTAATGCTTCAACGAACATTTTCCCCTTACTCTAAAAACAAATTTTCAGCACGGTTCCTTATTTCCGACTTCTCGTGCTGATCAGTTTGATATATTATACGGTTTTTTTCGA